>VZTV01092689.1:883-16418 GCA_013400875.1 Anhinga rufa | reverse complement strand
GTTTAAACATAAGAAAAATCTTTGTAGTAAAAAGAGTGATCATACTCTGGAACAAGCTGCTGAGAGAGGCTGCAGAGTCTCCATCCTTAGAGATACTCAAAACCCAACTGGACCCACTCCTGGTCACCCTGCTCTGGCTGACCCTGCACCGTACAGGGTCGTTGGACGATATGATCTAGAGGTGCCTTCCAGCCTCAACTATTCCATGATTCTATGAGCTTTAAAAATTGCTCTAGGGCAGAATATTTATCTTTATGTTATCAGCCTAAACAATGTATGGCTGCCAAGTTCAAATGCCACGAAAAAACAGATAGAAGGCCACATTACTATCAGGAGCACAAAATCCATGTTTATTAGGGATCCACAGTGAGACAATCCTTCTACTGAGCCTCTATGGCAGCAGACTGCTAATTTTGCAACTCTANTCCACAAGAATATTCTGTGCTTCTTTAAGTCGCTTTTTGTTGGTGGGAAAAAACACATTATCCAGCCAATCTATCAAAGCAAGAAAAACATAANGCCTCTATGGCAGCAGACTGCTAATTTTGCAACTCTAGTTTTCTCTCACCAAACCTAAATAAACGGTGAATTAAGTCTGCAAATACTTTAAAAAAAAAACCCTCAAAACACAACAGATCAAAAACAAAGCAAAAAAAGTACCCATACAACTCTGTCAAATGAGTATACATTACAGACCTTCAAGGGTTTTTGTATGAAATGTATGAAAACACTATCCAATTAATACAGGTATACAGAAATAATCTGAAAGGGAATCTAGAAGCAAAAAATCTAAATGCTTGCTCAGAAAGTACTCACTTAGCATGCATATACAGAAAGGTGTATAAAATGTCTGAGAGATGTGTATGTTTAGAGAGATCTCAAGAATATAAAAAAAATTGTCAGCTACAAAAGGTTAGCAAAATTTGAATATCACCTGATTCAGTACATTCAGTATTCTGATTGAAATATACAGTCCATAATATATCATAATATGCACAACCATTGTTCTCAAAATTTCATACTAATTTTAATGACACATTGCACACTTGAAATGGAGTAAAACCAAGTGCTGTGCTTAACAGGCTAATTTCACAGTCTCAAGGAGGTCCATTTTCCTCCAAATTCAACTTGAAAGTCCACTTGCAAGATTATTAATGCCAGGTCACAGCGAAGTGAGAGTGTTATGCAAGGTCACAGCCAGAAATACTGAAGTCATACACACCGTTAGCAAACATAAGCATGCTAAATTACATTAGGACATTAAATGCATATATGATTTTAATAAATAAGTACATTTTTTAGCTGTGAGACACATTCTCCTGGTGTGTTTGAAGGTTTGCCTGAAGAATCTTTTTCTGGATTGCATAAAGCATCTGCAGTGGAAGATGTGTTGTTTGTGACTGGTTCAGCAGCGTAACTGCAATGTTTGCTCAAGTCTCCGAATACCTGTAGAAAGGAAATACAGAGGGGAATACTGACCGGACATTTGGGAAAAAAATTCACCACGGGAGTCATTAAGCACTGAAATGGGTTCCTCAGGGAGGTTGTGTAATCTCCATCTTTAGACAGTCTCAAAACTTGACTGAACAAGGTCCTGAGCAACCTGCTCTCTGACTTAGAGACTGCCCTGCGTTGAGCAGGACGTTGTACTAGATGACCCAAGAATTCCCCTTCAATCTACATTTTTCTCTGACTCTGTATGCTCGCATTACTTCACAAATGTCCCCTTTGCCAACAATACAAAGCATTCATTCAAAGTATTTTACAGCTTAAGAGATGGATACATTTTTCATATTGAACATGAGCCACATAAAAATGAGGGATGGTGGGGAATTCCAACATGTTATAAAGCATAATTTGAATGAGTAAAAATCCTTTCATATAAAATTTGGTTCCTTACTTCTGACAGAGTAAAAATACATTTTAAAAAGGTAAATTCTGAATGCTTAGGAGGTTTAACATAATCCAATGCAAGTGTTTTGTAACCAATGCTCTGGGACAATCCAATATTTCTCAGTTCGTACAAAATCTAAAAATACCCCTGAAAAGCTGAGAGAGGATAATTAGGCTTGAGCTCATAATTTATAATGTTAACATTTCTTAAAACTTGCATGCTACTACATGCCATATTAGAATTAAAAATCACTTACACAAGTAAATCTTATCTACAGAATCAGAGAAAACCAGTCTAAACCATCCAGGTTCATAACAATCAAAAGCTTTTCCAGGACTAATCAGGAGTTTTTTATCAAGGAGCTTCTGCCATAATTCAAGTTCAGCTTCAAATGTCTGTGATCTTAAGAACTAGAAGAAGAAAATAATTTTTTATTAAAGGTTGAACAAGTGCATAAATTCATTGAAACAATTTTCCAGGACCTGATACTGAAGTGCGTAACAATATGCACAAGCAATTTCTACAGTTCCAACTTCTACATTCCCACCCCTTTCAAACTTCTTACATACTTTTCTGAAGTCTGCCCACACATAGAGTCCTCCCGAGCTTTTGAGCACAGGTATTCCAACATCTGTCAGCCCATCCACAAGAATATTCTGTGCTTCTTTAAGTCGCTTTTTGTTGGTGGGAAAAAACACATTATCCAGCCAATCTATCAAAGCAAGAAAAACATAATTCTGTTTTATTTCCACCTGCGATGGAAAAATAAAACAGTTCAATGGAAACATTTCTAGTGTGGCTAACCTCTGTCCCTAAGGAACTGACTGAGAACATGCTGAACAGGTCCAGGACAGCTATGGAAGACAGCCAGTTGATTCACAGCTTTCTGAATGTCATGATTTCTGGTGTACAATACTGCAACTCTGATACCACTCATACCAAAATCCTTGGAGGACAAAAAGGAGAGAGATGCAATTTTTACTTTATGTTTGTGCTTTGTCAAGCTACCAAGTCTATAGTCATTTTGATGCACAGGAAAAAAAACCTTCTGGAGTAAATACTCAATGTTGCCAAATGAAGTCCCAAGCGTGATAAAAACCAGCCAGCAACTTCTAAACAACCCTGTCGTCGTCGCAGGGAGGTCAGTGGCTTTAACAGGGTTGCTTTACAGGCTGACAACTGAAAACATGCTTGGCTCCTACCCTTGGGCTGTTCCCATTACACCCCACTATTGTTTCCAAGCAGTCATCAGTTTACTCTTCCATCAAAGAGAAGAAAAGGCTAAATGCTACAGATCTGAAATGCACTTATATGTTTCAATACCTTTAATACATATGCATTAACTGTTGCTGTTAAGTAGATCCCAAATTAAACTCTGAACTTTAACAAATTTTACACTACCGAAGAAGAAAACAAACTAATAAACAAAGAGTTTGGCACCTATAACTCAAATTATGTCAGAATAGCCCAACTAATTTTTTGAGAAATATCTTAAATTAAAACACAAACTTAGTATTTTGACCTACCTTGCTAAAACCCCACATAAAATGTGTCCGTTCTGGATCTGGTAAACTGATCGAGA
Source organism: Anhinga rufa (assembly GCA_013400875.1). NCBI lineage: Eukaryota > Metazoa > Chordata > Aves > Suliformes > Anhingidae > Anhinga > Anhinga rufa. The sequence continues at coordinate 12,942 of VZTV01092689.1, read as the reverse complement.
AAAGAGGAAGTCAAGAACTGTTGCTATAGAGGACAAGATATGCAGGTTACAAAAATATTTACATTTGTAAAATTGCAGTAATTTTTTAGTAAAATTGGTATATAATCCTCTAAAGTGATGTGACAGTTTTTCAGAGATTTTTTAACAAAACATTATGCTAGGACGCTGATCTCCCAAGCACGTGCTGAGGCACTCATTCACACACACACAAAAAAAACCAAACAAAAACCAGAAAGGATCTGCATTAAGATATAATGGTCCAGTTCAAATCCCTGATTCCCACTGCATAATTAGTGATCACACCCAATTAAAACAAAAGCACAACTGCTCTTGTACTTGATGGAGAAGAACTGTTTGCTCAGCTGTGCTGCATTTCAGGCTAGGGAAGGGAGAAGTGAACATGTTAGGGCATGCATCTCCACAGTGAGGTGCAACTAAATAAAGTACACCTCAGTGTACCACTGCAGGTGATGTTTTTTTTTCTCCTTTGCGTAACTTCATGTAAGCAGGGCCAAGGCTGGAAGTTTCTTCAGCCTAATGGAGCTGGGTCAACTTTCACAATAATCAAAGTCCTTCTTCAGGTTTCATTTATGGTTCATGATCTTGTGTGTGTGAGGCAATACCCAGTCACTCACTAAGCTTGGTTGTACTTGGATGGCCTTGGAAATTTCCCATCGGTATGAAATTTATGTAGTTATACAAAGGCAATCACATACTTTCGGGGAAAGAGGTTTTATTAGTCAGATACCAATAGGTTTAACTATTCTTGAAACATTTATTCTTTTCATCATCTGTTAGGAAACTAAGAGTCCAACAGCATTCTAGTCAGGAAGGAGACACATTATAGCAGGTAACTTGCACAACCTTAGGCAACTTCATTACCACTACAGTGAGAACTTCACGCTCAGGCTGTGTAACTGGGAACAGCAAAGAAAAGCAGTGGCAAAATGATTACGGGCTCTGTTAATTTTTATTGTTACTACTGTATCATACGCATTAGCCGGAAGCAAGAGATCTGCCATTAAAGCCATCTGTGAAGATCTCTTGTATTAACTAGTCTCATAGTTGCGAAGACTTGGATATGAGTTCATTTGAACTATACTAGTTACACTAGCTAACCAGAAGTTTGAAAAAAATGGCATGGGTTTGATTTAGGATTAAATATCTCCTAATCCCTGCTAAGAAATCACATTTACCAATCTAAGCTAAGAACACTGGTGAAGGTGGTATCATCATAAACAGACAGCATATGTATTTCATCCATTATTACATGCAATTCAGATCTACGTATAGAAAAATACAGGCATGTTAACATATTTAAAAGAAATTTCTTTGCATATATATATATATGTGTATATTCTCAACTACTGCCATAGCAAAGTATCCATAAGCATGCCTATTTGCTATTATATTCCCCCTATAAATTTTACACAAAGAGGTCACAAGGCATGCTGTGAGCACTTGTGCATCACCAACATCTCTTTATACATATTCTGTATTTCGCAGCAACAATAACATTCCATATATCTGAAACAAAATCCAACTGCATGCTCAATCCAATGGTTCTCTGGAATATGTATGGTCCCACTCAACTCTTATTTAAAATTTAAAATGAACACAGCAATATATTATAAGCTTCTTTACCCTGCAAGATTTCTCAAGTGAGACCTGAAGTCAAATGTGGATATTTGTTAGACTTTAAAAAAGACTTGTCATGCACTTAAGATAACTCTCTAATACACTCTCGCTGTGAAAGCCACAGTAAACAGTGAGCCATGTTATCATACCTGATATGAACAAGCCACGCACATATTTAAAAATACTGAAAAAATGGCATAATGGTTTTAAATACCCAAGTAGTGCAGGTATCCTCTTCTAAGTAAACCACATTTAATTTGATTGTTGAGTTCTATAATTTTTTTAAAAGGAATTTTGGTTTCAGAACAGTTTTTACATTAAAAACAAAATTATTGTTTCTACTCTTTATCCTCTAACATTATTTTAGTACCAGCTTAAGTTGGTTGTATCCTGAAATCCATGGAGCATGCTGAGAAAAGATACATTTGCCTTTTTAAAAACCTGATAACTGGAAGTAGTGCATTGAATTCTACCAACCTCCTCTGCTGTTTCCATGATAAGAAAATCATATAAAAAACGCAGAAATGTTGTGTTATCCCCAGTAATCTTTGGTAATTAATGAACAATTAATACCAACCTACTCTATTTAAGATATTCAGAAACTAAGTATTGTTAGCTTTCCAAGTGTGTACAGGATTTTGTGGTCATTCATTGGCAGAAGCTCACTGAACTAATAGAGGAATGTATAATTTCCTAAAACAATACAGATGCTTTTCAAAAGGAATTGGTTTTTCTCCATCAGTACTCAAGGGATTCAGGAGACTGTTAGAGCTTAGAACATGAACTCTGAGCTGGTTAAAGATAAAAGAATGGCGCTGGGATAATTCAGAAGTATCTTCCTTTGATTGAAAGTGAATTGCTCACGCATCTCGAGCTAAGTAGGTATAAAAAGATGTTACAAAACTTCAGACCGTTGACTTACTCCTTGCTAATTCAATTATTTTCACCCAATACCAAATGTTAAGTTTTTCTTATTTTGATAACGCAACGCTACAGGCTTGGGGAAGAGTGGCTGGAAAGCTGCCCCGCGGAGAAGGACCTGGGGGTGTTGGTTGACAGCCGGCTGAACATGAGCCAGCAGTGTGCCCAGGTGGCCAAGAGGGCCAACAGCATCCTGGCTTGTATCAGGAATAGTGCGGCCAGCAGGAGCAGGGCAGTGATCGTGCCCCAGTACATGAGGCCACACTTCAAATACTGTGTTCAGTTTTGGGCCCCTCAGTACAAGAAGGACATTGAGGTGCTGGAGTGTGTCCAGAAAAGGGCAACGAAGCTGGTGAAGGGTCTGGAGAGCAGGTCTCATGAGGAGTGGCTGAGGGAGCTGGGGTTGTTTAGTCTGGACAAGAAGAGGCTGAGGGGAGACCTTATGGCTCTCTACAACTACCTGGAAGGAGGAGGTAGTGAGGTGGGTGTTGGTCTCTTCTCCCAAGTAACCAGCAACAGGACAAGAGGAAATGGCCTCAAGCTGCATCAGGGGAGGTTTAGATTGGATATTAGGAAAAATGCCTTCAGTGAAAGAGTGGTCAGGCATTGGAACAGGCTGCCCAGAGAGGTGGTGGAGTCACCATCCCTGGAGGTGTTCAAAACATGTGTAGACGTGGCACTTCATGGACATATTTTAGGAGATGTGGTGGTGTTGGGTTGACAGTTGGACTTGGTGATCTTAGAGGTCTTTTCCAACCTTAATGATTCTATGATAATGTTTCAGATGAGGGTGTTTGCCACATTTACTACTACTGCTAAAGACTGATAATCACCTGTTGTCATTTTTCTGAGCCATGCATCAAAGCAGTTTAATAAAGGAACATTGTTAGGCAAATAAAAAGCTTTGTAAGTTTAAACATTCAGATCCCAACACTTCATTCAGAAAGACATTGTTGGATCCCAGTTAAAGCAATTTATCCTAGTGCTCCCAGAAAGGTCAAGTAAATAGGACAGTTCAACAAGAAACATGATCAGGTCCCTGTCCGCCACCTCCTCTGAACACGTACAAGGAAAGAAGAGGTGATCACCAAAGGTGATTCTTCATCACTGCTATATTGCATTAACAGAAAATGAAATACCAAAGAAATAGCACTAGGGCTCAAACCTGTGCGCAAACTCTAGACATTCTTTCAGTAACTGTGCTGGGTAAATGTCCCCTAATGGATTGTGGGGGTTGATCAGGATTAATGCTCTGACTCGGATGCCCTGGAAAAAGAAAAGCTGATAGCTGGAGACACAAACAACATCAAACCAATGACTAGCAAGGATGCAGCAAGGATGTTTGTAAACCCTTCAGTGAAAAGCAACTTTTGAAAATTATTTCATTACATACTGTAATTACTATGCAGACTAAGGTTCCAGCTACCCACCTTGTTTCATAATTTATCCAATACCACCCCAAAAACCATACTAAATAGATTATTAGTAAATGAAAATCAGGCTAAGACTGATTGAAACCCCCACTGACATCAACAGGCAATATTATGGTGTTGTAGGGATTAATACTGGTTCTACACCATACTTCCAAAATAATTTCCCAGGACTGAGCAAAGTTACTGTTGATAAACATCGAAATGCTGAACAGAAATTGGGCTTTGGCATCTAACAACCTGCCAAGTAATTGTTTTTTCAGTGTTGCTTGTTTCTTTACAGTAGAGTCTACAGTAATAGACTCTGCAGAAGACTGAAAATTGAATTACTTGGTGTTCTATGAGAGGTACAGAGGTCTTGGGCAAATAATTACTTTTTAATTATATTTATCAACAGTACAGAATTTCTGTTATGGAAATTATCTCTCCACAGAAGCTAAATATTCTACTGTGTAATAAGAAGAGTCCCACATGATCAAAAATTAGATTACAAGTACAAACATAACAAGCCTTTTTAACTCTACAGGTATTTTTCAAAAATCACCTATTTTCTATTTGCTAAAAAAATCCCTAATGTACATTAACATAAGCTATAAGCAGCAAATACATTTTATTGTACACAGTCAAACAGTGCAATGACTACAGCAGGAACTTTCAGGACTTTAAACATATCAACATGAGGAGTTGTTTTATTAATTTGTGTTTGGGATAAACTTGAAATTAAATTATTATTTTTTGCTTCCACATTTTTAATTTTCAGAAAACCTCACCCACTGAAAATTCTCACTCCACCGAAGCCTCCTCCAAAGCTGATTATTTGCAAAGACCAACACCCAAGGAACTCCAGGAAATAAAGTTCAATGATGAGGAGCCCTGATATTTGCTTTCCCTGCCATGGGCCATTTGTTTGAACATCTGTGGGTACTGTGAGCCAGACCTTCACAAGAAATGAACTTTCAGCGTATAGCCTTTGATTCCAGCTACCTAGCAATTACCTGAAAACAAGCTAAGATGCCAATACTAAGCACAAACAGCTGTTCCACAAGTACTCCTTTGCACAATAGCATAGCGTATTTGACATCTGACGTGTTAGGCAGAAGATGCTGAGTGAGGCATTGTTGTTCATAGGAACAGCTGCTGTGGGACAGCAGTTTTGCAGTTGCTCTTCTAGCCTAGTTCCTCCAGCTATTTATATTACATGTATCCAAAGCAGATGTTTATAGTATTATTCGTGAGAACAGTTGCAGCTCTAGAAGGATGACAAACACAGTCTCTAAAGAGTTTATCTGGTCTGTGATCCAGCACCTTGTCCAGCCAGTTCATGTCCTGACAGGCGCAGTATCACAGCAGGGATGCTAGCTGCCTCCCTCTGCTAGGATCAAGTGATAAATGTCTGCAAGCTCAGGCTCATGTTGGCTGGCAAAGGCACAGACAGATGACATAGACATACAGATGGTGTCTAAACATAGGCACCATGATGATCAAGCAATTAGCTAACTAGGATAGCATCAACATATCTATAAAAAATGTTACGCACACATTTGCCTGTATCCAAAATACCCACTTTTTATATGTGACCTTACTTATAACTGACCTTTCTAAGTGACTTTCCCTGTAACTATATGCTTTATCAATTGTTAAACCTCATTTTCTATCCTGGAAGAGGACACAAGAAGTCTGTCTCACTTAATGTTTTGAAACATCACTACCACCACCATCACATCTTTGGTAAAATATTTTACTATTCAGCCTGTGCTTCCTCTGCTCATCCTTGAAAAGATCCAGCAGAAGCAGTTAAGATTAAGTGCATTTATAATTTTGCATGAGGTGAGTGGATTATGAATATCAAGACAATAAGAATAGGAAATATTTTAGCCTGAAATACTGGTAAGCACTATTTTGTGGACCCTCACAAAACCAAAGATCTCCACAGGGAAGACAAACAGTTCCAAAGACAGAGAGGAATGTGAAAAAAAAATTGTATCTGACAAGCAATAATATCCTTACTTATGCAATCCTGAGCAGAATAAAATCACTGAACATGCTAAGTATTTTGAACTAATGAAGTTTCCTAAACTCTGGAGAAAGTACATTTGTAATTTTTTGTTTGCTAAACAAAGCTGGAACTCAGAAGAACCCTCTTCAAAATCACATTAGACATGTTTCTTTAATTAACTGAGTGGGTCATTATAGTAGCATATTCTCTCTTCTGAGGGTCAGAACAATAGCTTCTTTACAACACTTCAAGTTCCATTAAAATCTGCAGAGAAAGAAAATTGGTCTTGAAACACAAGTTAAGATCTGTTCTTCATAAAACAGAGTCAGAGAGTTTCTCTGCATTTTGTTACAGTATCCAGATTATAAAATCAATTTGATTCCTGTTGCTAGAGCTGGACCCACCTCACTCACAAGACTGAAAATCTGCACAGACAAAACTGTGCAAATGCTTCAATGCTGATAACACACACTGCTTACAAAATAACTAGGAAAACATGAAAATCAGAAATCAATGGTATTGATACCTGCTTTTTAGCTCTCTGTAATGCATCTTCTAATTTTTCAACTGTTAACTGGAAAGGGTGACTTTCTTCATCAGTCACCTACAGAACAACAACAAAAAAATCAACAAGAATAAAATATATTAAAAACGTAAAAAAATTAAAAAGAAGATAGTGAAGAAACACTCCCATCTGGTGAAAATACAATTGCTACTGGCTGTTATAAAATAAAAGAACCTGAAACTAAGATCAGTCTTTTCTATATAACTCAATCAACTTGTTTTTAAATGTTGCCTTTATCTATAACTACACTATCAGAGACTTACAGAAGAACTTGTGTACTTGAAAGATCACTTTTTCCCCCCTGACTGTATCATTTGATCTTATAAAAGATGCTACCCTGCTTTGACTTGCCTCACAGATTACTGAGCTTTCAAAGGGGGAACCAATGTTACAAAACTTATGTGGTAGATATATCTTTCGGTGCTTAAGGGAAAAAATTTGCAAATCAAATTTACTTGTAGTAGAAGTGACAGACTTAGAGCCGACAAATTATAATTCAGTATGTCGGTGCAGAACAGTGTCTGCACAGAACAAACATAATCCTACACATCTGATGACACCAGCCTCCTATCATGCTGCAATCTGAGAAGAAGACAGGCTGTCTCTTCACATGCTAGACTGGTCCTGTCTCTTCACATGGACTCCGTTTGCATTTTCAGGCTTTTTTTGATTGTTCCCTATGAAATGTCTGTAAATGTATGTGAATAGCTAAAGCTTTACCTCACTGAACAAGGGCACATGAACAGGCTGTATTCCGCCATATAGCCATGTTTTCAAATTTAAACCACCATAGTATGGAGCTGGAATAAGATACCCATCTAAAAACATTAAAAAATGAAATTAACATTTCTCTTGAGCAATTATTTCATTATACTCTAATAGACTAAACTGACAATCTAAGATTTGACATCTGATTTAACCTCAAAGCCTTCACTGTGGCCTAACCCAATATTTAAACAAAACTTTAAATTTAGCATATGTCAATCAACCTGAATTCTTTCCCAATATTCTTCCTTAGCATTTGCAATAGCAGATTCAACAGTTGTATATATTTTCAGTAAAAGGGAATGGACCTGATCAACTACTTGTTTTATTTATATAGTTAGTTAGTTAGTTAGTTAGTTAAATAATAATGACAAATAATTATCTTGCTCTCAATATTTTGCTAATGCTCTGTTACTATCAATTTTTCATCAGGAATTGCTGCACATCTCAACTACTTCTTTCTGATTGCGAAGGTGCTGTCTTGCAGCCATGGAGACCACAGCACTGTGGAACTTGTTTTGCTCCTCATTTTTTTGCTGTGAAGTAGCCCCAGGTTGGTGTTCTCCTGGAGATACTGCAAAAGCCTGGCGTGGCAGGGCTTCAGAGGGGACAGAGTGGGCTGCCTATGTTAACAAAGGGGTAAAAAGGAGTCTGTCAGCATTGAAGTGGAAGAGTTCCTGTTAAAACTGTGCAAATACAATGAAATCTGAGTATATTATAATAGACACGGATACAAGTAGCCTTCAGTAAACATTATCATTTAAAGCTAAACAAAACTAATTGTTTTCACAGTGCTTTTGCCACCAATATGCTGAAGTCATTGCATCACCTTACTCTACATCACTCCACCCTCCTCCCAAGGGCTTTTGGTGCCAGTAACAGGGTGCTATGGGGGTGGCACAGCCTCCTGCACGTAAGTAATCCTGCTCACCTTCTTTCCCTGGCAGGTCTTCATGGATTTCCCCATTCTCTGCTGTACTGCATGCCTATGCTGCTTTCCTCATTCCAAACCAGAGAGGAAACAATTTTCCCTTGCTGAGCTCTCTTTTTCCTCCTACTGTCTACTTCTGCTGTGAGCAGATAGTTTCCTGGGACTCCACTCCTTCTGCTTTGCATTCCCACCTCTGCTTCCTCCTTATCACCACCCTTATTTGATAGGGAATTCCTCTTTTGCTGCAGCTCCTTTCCCCTGCCCCAAATTCCTTCTACATGTCTTCCTTGCCCAGTTACCTCTGGGTCCCAGATTTCAACCCAGTACACCTCCCTCCCTGTGTGCCTGCTCCCTCCAGCTTCCACCATGCTTCCCACCACTTTTTCTCATAACTCTTCAAAAGACACTGCATTCTCTTGCTACCCTTCTCCTCTTCCTATAACATTCTTAAAAAAACTATAGATTGCATTCCAGAAAGCAAGTGGGCCTGCTGATATCTCAAACATTTTCCACCATTCTAGAAATAGAGGCATTATTTCAAAGACACCCTGCCAGTGACAAAGAAATACCGTGCCTTGCTTCATTCAGGCAGTTAGAGTAACAGCAGGCTGTCAGAAATCACGATACAATTATATTCACTGCTAACAAAAGTAAAATAATCAAGTTTTTACTCACCACCAGGGTCACATAATACAGTTGACAGAATAGCAAAACCAGCACAACAGCCATTCATAACAGTTATCTGAAAGAAGCAGTACAAGCTTTCATTCAGCAATGAAATATTTAGCAGAAATATCAGCACTTGTTTAAATTCATAAATTCATAAATATAAGCACTAGCTTAAATTCCAAAAACAGAGTGAAAAAGCCACACTACCACACCTATAACACTAGTCCTTGAGTGTTACACCTTACCGACTTTTTCAAATGGAAAATTAACGCTACTAAGATTTCTGCAAATCCTGCATGTATCCCTCCTGTAATATCTTGCTGACATTTGTGTTCAGATTTATACATCTTTATCAGTTTAAGAAAAATAAGATGCAAAGATAAAGCACTTGTCTTACATGCTCCGGATTCAGTGCTTTTGCAGCTCTGGCATAGTCAGTTAGAAATTTGGCAATTTCTTCTCTGAAGCTAAAATACAGAATTAAAGTCAAATATGCAATCACATATTTCCCAGGAAAAAAAAAGCACAAAGTACAGAAAGAAGAATGAAGCTTACCAAAACCAGAACAAACGCATAATTCATTCTGTTATGAAAGCCTTGAAGATTTTGATTCAAGAGTATAATTTCCTCAGATATCCAGTGTGCTACATTTCATGAGACAGAAGCACACAGAAGCCATCTGTTACCTTGAATAACAGTGACTGTGACTCAACTATTATTGCTGTACACTAGAAAAATGAGAAAATAAAGCATGTTGAGCCCAAGTGGGATCTGGTTTTGGAGAAAGGACAAGAATTTGGGTACCAGGAACAGTGAAACCTGAGACAATGACAATTCTTTAGATCAAGACAGGCTTTCAGCCCACGCGATAGTGATGGTGGAGTTCCTATTGAACTTCAGGGACCCAATATTTCACCTCTACTCTTCACAGCTCCCAGAGTTTCAGTTATTCCTCACCGAGACTAGAATTCCAGGAGCAATTCACCACATCAATACGATTCACCACGTCCATACACGCTCTCTTGCTTGCCAGCAAGCCCCTGGATCTTTGACCTTTGGCATTCCGGGTCTTTGTGGCACATTGAGGGTGGGGAGAAAACCAGAACAAAAATCCAGAAAAGCTACTCCACTCCTGCACAGGAGCCCAAAAGCCTGCCAGCGTGCAGGTAATGGTAACACACCTACCCTTTGGGCTTACCCCAACGCAACCACACCCAGCTTCACATGAGCCATGACTAGCACTGACAAGAAGCAACGTGATAAATGGGAAAATGAACTTCTTACCTTCTAGTACCTTGCATATCAGAATACTGGAAGAGATCAGGTTCCAGATAATTCATGTTGGGTCTTGGGAGCTAGTGACATGAAAGAGAGATAACTGTTGAACACAGAGGAGTTGTACTTGAACACACAAATACTTGGGAGTTTCTGCCTTGCTGTAGCAGAACTTGATTATTTTTTACATAAAACATTATTCAGTAACATTAAGGAAATGGTGAATATTAAAATTCATGAGTTACAATTATGTTTATACTTTGCACTTCTTTTTAGTTTTAAGATATTAGAAAACAACATTAAAGCATAATTAAAATGAAGAAGCAAATAATGAAAGAATTATTTATTGGATTATTCTGTCATATATTAAAACAAGTCCTGAGTAACACGTTGAGGAAAAGCATCCCAGTTGTACCTAAGGGATTATGCAGCCACTTCTGAGATATAACAGAGCTCAACCAACACTTGCAATATTTATGACATCAGCTTTTAATTCACATGTCAACTTTGATTAGCTTCTCAACCAAGAAAAGTGACAGCAACCCTATCTGTTATGGAAGAAAACCAGCTGTATTATTAGCAGTGACTTTCTTGCTCTCAGAGCAGGTCCCCCATCCCCTGTCCCCCCCCCAACTGGCTCAGTCCTATATTCGTTGTCGCATCGATTTTGGTTTATTCCTAAGAAACAAAATTCTCTCCAACTGCCAGCACCGCCAACTCATGAGCTAACCAATCCGTACGCTGAGTTTATGCCTGACCCTCCGTCACAAGCACTGCAAATGCACTAGCAGTTGCACTAGTGCAAAACCATTACTCATGGAAGCGGGAAGGAGAAGCGAGAGGTAGTTGCAAGCTGCAGAAGCGAGCCTGGCAACTAGATTTTTGTTTTGCTAACACATAAGGCAGAACACCAGGCTTTCCAGCAGACGAACTAGAATTAACAACTCTGGGGAAAATACCACCTTTAAAGAATATGCAGTTTCCCCATAGCTGTGTTTCAGAGACTGGCTCTTACTGCGGTGCACAGCAGTGTAAGGTTTGGGTTGTAGCTTTAATTTTGCTCAGAGTCTGAATTTCACGTATGGAGCATTTTCGGGCAAGGTTTTGGCTTTGCCATCAGACGAGTGAGCATCTTATCAGGCCATGATTTTCCCCTCTGAAAATAAACTTCTTCCTGCAAGCTAGCATTCATTCCAAAGCGATATTTTCTGCTGAAACAGGAACAGTCTTGTACCAGTTCAGTTTGGAGTACATGCTCAAACCAATGTGAATGAAGCTCAAACAAACCCAAAACTATTCCGGTTTTCAACGAGAGGCAAGTTTTCAGTGTAAATATTACTTGGCAAATTATTTCCGGGTGTGCAACAGGAGCACCCCACATAAACACCCAGGGCATGCTTCCTTGTGAGGGCTGTTAGTCACGGCACCGCCGGCAAGAGGAATGTGGCGTTACTTCGCCTGTGCTAAATGGTTAACCGGGCACTTCACAGCTGTCAAAGAGGAGCCGCTGGTTAAATCCCGAGTGCTCAGAGGACACCAGCACTTACTCTCTTCTCTATTAAGTCAAAGCAAAGCTTGTTCTCACTTGCGCCCAAATTCAGGATGCCCTGGAAGAGAAGGCGTTGAGCGTTAAACGACAGGGCTGCAGGAGGAGGAAAGCTCCCGCCGGGCTCCCACCCCGCCGCCGCCCCCGCGGTACCCAGCGGGGCTCTGCGAGCCCCGGGGCCGGCGCTCCCCGCACCTGCCGATTCAGCTCCCCATCGAAAGGGTCGGCGACGTGGCGGGCGGAGCCCGCGTCCAGCAGCCCCGGGGCGCCGCCGGCCGAGAGGGCCGGGGCCGGGGGCGCCGGTCAGCCCCGGCAGGCCGGGA
>VZTV01092684.1:4122-20081 GCA_013400875.1 Anhinga rufa | reverse complement strand
AATTTCTTAATCTATTTGCATTATATGTAATATATATACAATATAATATATAATCTATACTAGCATAATGTCACTATACATAATATTAAATAATATGAATACATTAGAGATATATATATGTGAAATGCACCTGCGCATTAATTTACTTCTTGGTTATGGCTAAAAAGGTGTGCACAGCAAAAACAATAGCAAGTAAAGTTCTGGAGCCTTCTTGTGTCATGAGCGGCAACAGAGTCAACTTTTGTATCAGGCCATGTCCACACATGGGAAACGTACAAAAATATTCATCAGGAAAATGAAAAAAAAAAAGAAATTGCCATTTGTCTCTTCCTTTCTTCTTGGGAAAGTTGCTCAGCTCTTAATTCCGGCTACCTAAAAAATTGCTAATTCCCTCTAAATGGACATAGATTCTGTGTCTTGTTATAGAGTATTTGAAGCAAAATTAAAAAAAAAAAATCAGGTGTGGCTTGATCTAATTCCTCTTGATGGAGCTAGTCTGCAGCAATAGTTAGGAATTACAAAGAAATTCTTATTTTCTTTCCTCAAGTATCTAGCCTGGAATTCTCTAGCAAGCTACTATTAATTTTTCTTGCTATCTTTATTTACAGCTAGCTGTATTACTCATGACTTAATTGTAGAGATCCTGCATTGCACAAATCAATACCCAGTCCAGGAGGAATGCCTCCTAAGTGTTTGCGGGTCTGATGAATTCTTACAAAAGTAAGTATCTCATTAAGAGACGGCATTGCGTATGTATTGTGTGATATAAGCTGTGCACTTAATGCACTCTGCTTACGTGCCACGTAAACAGAACCATAGGGAGAGTTAGAGTATTATGTTCCAAACACTTAATATATAGTTTCTGAAACTCCTGGAACACATGGTACTTCTGTTCTACAGAAATGATGGTGAGCTCTAATGCAAGGATTCAAATCCTGGCTCCTTTATATAAGCATTGTGCAGCCTTGAATAATTTGTCTCACTCCATTGTCCTTCTGGTCTTTCTCTTCCATAATAGAAGAATGCTGCTACTTCCAGTACCCCGTAGGATTCTTATAAACATGAGGGGGTATTCATATCCTCAAAGGGGGGAATCACCAAAGAGAGGAGAAAAGTACTATACAGCTGTGTAGCAGGTGATTTTTCTTCATATCCAGTTGCAAGAGTAGTAAAGCAAATGAAGTCAGCTCTTTGGTGCTGACTACAAGTTGAAGAAAAACACATTATGCATACAAACAGGTCTTTCTAAATGTATGTAGTCTACAAGTAAGGCAGTAAATGCTTTGATTCACATTCATTCAAGTAAACTCTTGTGGTGGCTGAAAGCATTACTGGACTCAGCTAGTTGTTTCTTGCCCTCTGGCAGCTTAAAATCAGCTGTCAGCAAAAGTGAGCAGATTTTGTGTTGAAGCAGCTAAAGTGCAGGCTCTTGTCAGCTGTGCTGTAGGGACAGTGATTTTCAGCAGAAGGGGAGAAGCTAGCAGTTCACTGTGGTAACATGTTAAGCTGGCACTGCAGGAATCATAGCTCATCTGTTAGAGACGTAAAAAGTGTTAGATAAAATAGTATATGTCTATAATAGAAAGGGGAATTTTTAAAAGCAGTCATATTTGCAGTATAGTGTAAAGATTACCTGAACTAGCCCAAAGCAAGTCAGCCTGAGTAATGAAAGTAAAGTAGTTGTGAAAGCAAGTGTCACACTGTGTAAATTAGCTTTGCTCTATAGCCAGCTTGGACACCTCTACTCTTACACAGGTACGCAAGTCAAATGTTCAGATGTTCATGGTGAATTATGCTTTGCAACTGAAGATGAAGACTTCAACATTTCTGAGCCAACTCTTGTTCAAATCTCCATAAAGCAGGAGCTGGTACAGCAGAGTGCTGTGCAAAGTATGACAATGCTGGAACCACCGAGCAGAGAATCAGGTCATACATAGATCTGTTAATTACATAAGAAGGCCAGGTTTTTTTTAATTTTCTAGTCTCTTCTTATTTCAAACTAATTGTTAAAGAAAATGTAAATAATGAGTCATTGTATTGAGGGTGAACTCAGTGCGTTTCAGTACAGTGTACAGTATGTTCTAAACAGTTTTATTTTCACTCTCGGGAAGAACGCATGAATAGTGGACTGTTTAAATTCCTGCAATTGCAGAATCTCTGCACGTTTCATTAGCAGTGAAACACGGTCAGTAATGTTCTCAGCTTTTTTTCTTTGCTCCTTCACTGCCACGCAGAGAGCACCGAGCTGCACTTCTGGCCTCAGCAGCTTGTAATTCTATACTATGGCATGCTTTCAGCTCCCTTTCTTCTGCCCTTTCATCAGAGTCCTGTATCTGAAATTTGAAACCCCAGACTGTAATGATCCCTTGGGTAGTCTAACATGGCCTGTGGAGTTGCCTCAGGGTGAAATTTTTCATATATTTGGGCTATCTTTTAGTGCAAATTGCTTTCCTCGTGATGTTGCTAACAGAGTGATTTGATGTACTTGTGCAGAGTTCTTCCCCAGAAGAGTATTTGGAAATCATTCAGGGATGAATTCCAGTAGAAATTCCCCAAGTTAGGAGATAGCAAAGGGAATAAATACTCTGCTGCTCCTGCTTTACTGTAATCCAGAAAAGACTAAAGTTAAGCCAAAATGGTGACATGATGAATTGTTCTCAGACCACAGTGGTTTAGTGAACCAGACAACATTGTGATGACTTCTCAGAAGCTCTCATTTACTAATATATTGGTCTGTGTTAATGAGCCCTTCACCCTGCCTCCTGTAGAAGCACCTGAAAGACTTGATGATTTCTGGAATCCATTTAGCTTTGAATGAGATGGAGAGAAAATACTTGTGTGCTAATGACCATTACACTCAGCACCACAAGATTTCATTATCCATTATTCCCTTCCTAAGGAGATATCCTTGAGCTCACATCCTATCTGATTAATAAGTAGAATATCATATTTCAAATATCCAAATTTTAAAAAAATCAGAAGGCTGCATATAGGCTACAGGTCAGTTCATAACTAATAGAACCATCTGTGAAATTCTGATTGGGAATCTCATTTGGTTTCTGGTCTTTAAGTTCATTTTGTTTAATGATCAGAAATCCTGGCCTTGCCTCAGCCTGTAGGCTTTCTTCCTACGCTTCCTTTTCCCACAGATTTTTCTTACGGTACCTGTAGAAGCTATCAGGATACATTGCCACCTTGTCCCTGCCCCTTCTGTCATTGTAAGGTGTACGTTAGTTACTTCCCTAGTTGATTTGCTGCAGTTCCTTTTTTAGATGTTCAGTTTAAGTGCATCTGGAGGCAGAACCCTATCTGAAAGACAGAGACTCCTTGAAAGAAGAGAGGACTAAAACCCGATCTGTGTCATCAATTTTTACTGCTATTCACGGAAGCTTCTCTGATTTTCATATGTATCCATAGACCCTCCTTCTCTGGGTTTCCTAGCTGTGGGCGTGATCTCCACTCCCTTACACTTGTCCTGTTCATGATCACCTTTTATTTCTTGGAGGGTCATCTGCTGTTCCTAAAAATTCTTTGCTTTATCATCCCATCATCCAAACCTTCTACATCTACCTTTAAATCTTGCACTCACAGTTTCCTATCTTTCCTTAGACTTAGAATGGGTGCCCCTAAAAATTATTTTGTGATACCCTTCATGAAAGATGTTATATAAAAATAAATTAAATTGGGGTTAAGCAGCTTGTGTCAAATAACTGCTAGCTCTCAATGCCAGCAGCAAGCCAAAACCAACCCTTCTCAAGTGACAGCAGTGAATCAATCCTCTGTTTAGACATTTTTGCCTTTAGAGCTACAGGCTGCAAGCTCAGAGCATCCTGAAATGCCTAATAAAACAAAGCATATGACAGTATATAAGAATATGGGGCTCTCTTTTTTAAAATTATTTTTTTATGTTTTTATTGATCTGTCTGTTAGCAAGAAGTTGCAGTAATGCAGACCCAGCAAAGGAATGTAGTCCAAGGATATTTATAAGCTTTGTTTCTAAACATGCCTTTTTTTAAGGCATCAGATTTTTTAAAGGATCTTTTCATTTGTATTTTTAATTCCATCCACACTCTACCACAGTGGAATTTGCACAGTTACCTTACTGCTTTGCAGTTTGGCCGAAATAGTGAGCAGGGGTATGGAATAGAAAAGTCTAAATGCTTATCATTTATGCTCACATGCTTGCCTGTAACCTTATAGATGACATTTTTTTGCCTTACTAATTCTATTCTCTGAGAATTGAGATCTAAATAAGAATTGGTTTTCACTCAAAGTGAAGTTTAAGCTATTAATTATACACTGGTCAGAGTTATATTCATGCAGATTGGGATCATAAGAAGCAAGCACCTTTTGGATTAATGTGTTCTTTGTAAAAAATAAACTTCATTTTCTCTTGTCACTGCAGATTAAGTTTCTCATTCAGAGATGCTGCTCAGCTGAGTCCTTTTTTTAAAAAAAAAAAAGTCTGATTGAACTGCATTAGGATTTGGAGCTTATAGTACATCACAGTACCTTGCTGTAAGGAAGCAAAATCATCTAGTGGTGAGGGATTCTCAAGAGACTGAGGGATTTTTCCCTTTCTCTGCTTCTGATATATTGTGGAACCACAGGCAAGCCACCTTACTTTGACCAGTTCATACCTTGTCTTTTAAAGACAAAGACTGCCTTTTGCTTTTTGTCTTTTGTCATAGCATTCTCATTAAAGCTGTTTTCTCCACAAGGAAATTTCTGCAAAAAATAGGGGGGAAACTGTTAATAATATTGTACCATTTTTTATTTGTGTTTCCTTTGCACAGCTCAGAGCACCATAAACCAGTTACCAGCAATCATGCTGTCTCCAGAGGGGGCTATATTAATTTTATCTGAATAGTACAGGTATAGTAGTGGATCCACATAGTGTGTTACAGCCTGGGGCATGGCTAATAGGTAGTCTGTCAATCTATGGCAAAGCTACGCCTCTGTTTCTTGTAGTTCACTTTTCATCTAGACCACGTTTCCACATTATTTTATTGAGGCATTAATCCATTTTGTCTAGTCTCTTATGTCACAATACCTGTCAAAACTTTTCTCTTTGTATTTGTGCAGATAAAATCCACTCATGAAGTCAACTGTATGGCCAGTACTTCTGACTGCAATTTTTCAGGCAGCATTGCTATGTCAATAAAGGATTTGATGATGTATGGTATCTGCCTGACACAGCAAAGCTAATACAAACCACTAGCATAAATGTAGTTATACCACAAAATTCAACTTCTTTTGGTGTAGCTTGTTTCACCTGGAAGCATGATGACATGCTTTTCAGTGGTGTCCGATGACAGGACAAGGGGCAATGGACACAAGTTGGAACACAGGAAGTTCCACTTAAATATGAGGAAAAACTTCTTTCCTGTGAGGGTGACAGAGAAGTGGCCCAGGCTGCCCAGAGAGGCTGTGGAGTCTCCTTCCCTGGAGACATTCACACCCCGCCTGGACGCGGTCCTGTGCCCCCTGCTCTAGGTGTGCCTGCTCACGCAGGGGGGTTGGACAATGTGATCTCCAGAGGTCCCTTCCAACCCCTACCGTTCTGTGATTCTGTACATGGAATAGTTATACTGGCAAAAGGTAGTTTTTATATGTCTGTGGTATAAAATTGTAACTACAGAGTATGGCTATATCAATTTACACTAGCAGAAAGCTCCTCTGTATTGGTATAGCTATATCAATTTCTGTCATTGGCTTGGTGAAATGTTGGCATTGCAATAGGAATCCACAAAAGGAATACTGGGGGAATCAGGAAAAATTGACTCAGGACTCACAGATGTGTTTCTTTGTAATTTTCTTGATACTATGCCTGTCCTAAGATTGAAGGTAAGACAGAACAGAAAGAGCAGGAATAATGGTGGGGTAAAACGTAAAAAACAGGTGTGAGGCAGTTATAAAGGATGCAAGGATCATGGGAGAGTTCATCATTAGAGTCAAGAAGCAGACATGATTAGGTGAAACGAGGAGAGGAAGAAGTTTCAAGACAGGTGTGAGAAGGCACAACACAAGATATGTGCTGAGGAAGAACAGAAGGGAATCTGTGCATTGGTACAGTCCCAGGAACTGGGATCCAGTCGCTTGACTCGATTTGAGAAGGGTTGAGGCCTAACAATGATATGCTTTCCACCAGTACAGGTATTTCACTATGTTGTTGTTAACTTCACTCTTACATCTGTACTTTATGCTCTTAAAATCAAGGAATTTTGCAAATGTATGGAAGCGCTATCAGAGGACCTTGCTTTAGGTATTTTTTATGCCAGATGGAAATGGGTTTGTCCTCTGTGACCTTTAATGTATTTGCTTAAAAAAAAAAATCCTATATCTACACTTACACCTTTTGTAACCTCTAATGGAGAGTATGTATTTTACATAACTATATGGTGTAGTGTAGGTACAGAACATTTACAAGATATATGAAATACCTGTAATTATGCTGAATGGCAATTATGTACAATACATTTTTTAAGTTTAACCATTCATTTGTGCTGGGGACCTCTGCTGCCATGTGAGATATGAGTCTGTCCCCTAAGTCACACTTTCCATGATTTATTCATAAGGCAAGTATTTTTTTGGAACTAAATCCAGCTAGTTTTATTCATCAAAAGCCATTTTAGGTAGAAAGAAACACAGTTTACATCTAAATTCTACATTTTCTGTGCCACTTGACAAACCAGAAAGGAATCATCTTTCCTTCATGGCCCAGGGGGTTCTGAAACGATTTACCATGCTATAAATCTGTATAAATATGGAATATCCCTTTTGGCACTTGTGCGGCTGGAGGCTCAAAAAAACCAACATGAATCTAATTGAACACGCACTAGGGTTGTAACTGATGATGCATATTAACTTGTTTTGGTGATGAATTTGCCTCTGCAAAAATCAGTGTAATTTTTTCTACCCATTAATCCCAAAGGAATTTTTTAAATATAAGAAGATATTTGCCTCAACTCTGAAACAATTTTTGCATTATTTCACCTGATTAAAACAAAAAGTAGAAGGCAAACACTAAAATTATTTTTGTTGTAAGTAATTTTAAAGGAGTGATAAACTGAGGCTGTATTATAACTTAGAAGTTGCTATGAGTGATAAGTGGACTAGAAGCTACTCTGAAGAGGCAAATAAGAATAAGGAATTCCCCTGTCATGGGGTGCTAGAGCATCCTTGACATGCAGAGTAGTTTGTAGGAACCACTCCAGCTAAGTGAGTAGAGCTCTGCATCTGACCTTAGCTAGCTTATGATTTGAGGAGGAAGACCCACTCACAGCTTCTTTTACCATTTCTATGTGAGCTGCACAGGGTGAAAACTTTGATTTCTTTGAGAATCAAGGGCCACTTGTCTTAATTTATCTGATTTTCAAACTTATAGTGAATATTTGATTTTCAAGTTGGATTTCAAACACTACAAGTCATTCTGCAGTGGTGCATTCATAAACAAGATACTTTGTATAAAAATACACTAATTTGGGTTTGAAGAATATGCATGAATAATCTCAAGGCTTGTGAGCATGTGCTGTTTGTTTAGGATATTCTTTTTCTGTTTCATTGTTGTTCTGTTACAGAACTCAAAGATACAACTAAGCAATTATTCTGAAATTGTTCCACCAGAAAATATGCCAGAACCAAATGCCATCAGTTTTCACTGAAGTAGGTGCCAAGTGCAGCTTTTATATTATCCAGTCTGCTTTGTACTTAGAATTTAGTCTACCAGTGCTTTTAGGAGAAGGAGAGAGAAAAAAAAAAAGAAGGAAGTGGCAAGCAGAAATAACCATTTGTTTTTTTTTTCCTCCCCAAACTGCAGTAATCATACTTTGGGCAGCCATGAAAGTCTTCGCAAGGCAACCACCTGCATTCAGCTTCAACTACACAACACTAGTAATTTGACGCAAAGTTTGTCTCGAACGGTATGTCATCTTTTCTTCCTCTTTCTTTCAGCATCCCTGAAGGAATAAAATTCCACAAACCCTTCTATGCAGCAACCTGCAATAATAATCAGATAGAGATTATTTGCTTTCCTGAGAATGCATATGTTATTGATGAACTCCAGTTGAAACATACTGGGGAAAATCTCTGCTTTGTTCCTGTACTTGTATCTAGTGAGTTACTGCAGAGAACACACAACTAAAAAAGACCAAAGGTTACCTTTCTAGGAAAAAAATCATTTTTGTCAGAATTTAATGCTGTTTATTTCAGGTGGTCAGAGAATTCTTATTTTTGATTGGCCTTTCTATGTTTTGAAATACAACAAGAGCAAAACCATTCAAAGTACTGTGTAAAATGAATTAGATCTGGATTCTTATCATCATTGAAAACCAGGGTAGGCTGCTAAAAGCCAGAATCACAGTTGCTGTGTTTGTGCATGTGTGATGCATACTTGTGTATGTGTGTGTATGTGCTTGTTTGTAGACATGCTGAAATACCTACATGTAGGTGTATGATTGTTTACAAACAGTAAAAAATTGTTTTATCATCATCTTAAATCCAGGAAGATTCCTATTCAGAATATTTGAGCTTAAGCAACCTTGCAGTATACTACTGAGCTGTAATGACACTGACCTATGCTACTAAATGTGAGCTTTATTCCCAGTGGACCACCTTGAATTACTTCCAACCCAGCTTGCAGTACAGCAGAAGCTTTGTTCTGGGCAGTGTTCACTGGTAGTGCGTTGACTCTGTTCACAGATAGTACCAATTACCTGCTTTGCATAGGTATTCTATCAGCCTTGAATCTGTCAATATATGGTTCAGTTGGCAGATTTTTAACAAATAAGGGCAGGGGCTGATTTTTAACAAATAAGGGCAGGGGCTTTCTTTTAACTTCTCTTATGTGTCACCATGTGAAACATCAACTTCAATGTTACCTGGAGCAATTAAAAAGGACCATAATGAGGCCAAATATATATATGTACGCATACATATATATACATATGTATTATATATATATATATATCGGCTTTTTTAACATTTTAACCAGTTTATAGATAAAAGCAGACTAATTTAGTGTTGATACGTACAATTCTGGCTTAAATTATTGGCATTCATCACTACCAATATTATTCACTTAATTATTTTTTTTTGAAAACCATTGATTCTTCTTGGTATAGCATTGTCCAAAAGAAAGTAAATTAGGAAACACGGAAGCTTTCATCACCAAGTCACTTCTTCAGAAATTATTCAGATCAATGAATTTCCAACTGCTTGCTCTCAGTCTAGAGAAAATAAGTGGATGTTTGAATATATCTTTAGAACAGGGTGAGCAAGTGTCCATGTCGTGTCCTTTCTCATCCCGTCTCCATATCACAGTAGCAAAAAGAACACATCCAGTGAACATTGGAATAGGTTTTGTTTTGGGAAAGTATCTGTGGTACTTCAGCTGCAAGTTGTTGAGATCAAGGCAGGAATCACCATGTGATTTATATTGTCTGCATTAAACAGAGATTAGATGGTCATCATAGTCCTTTCTGGTGTTAGCTCTGTGACAAGACATCCTGTATTACAAGGTGGGAAACTTCATTTTTCTGTATAATGCTGCCAAAGAAGGGCTTGAGAAGAGTGGAGTGTTGGTGATTAGATACAATTATGGACACACATAAGCATGTGTTACAGTGGAAAAATGATTTACCTTTTTTAGGTCAGCATTTCTGTCTTTTAAATGAAATAATATATTATTGACCCTTCTACTAGGTAGCTGCAGGTTTTCAACATTTACTGGCTTGAGAAATCAGTGACATGAATTAGAAGTTTAATATGAATGCATTTTGCTACTGATATGCATACAGCATGTGGTGAAAGTATTTTTTATATGCATATACTGAAAAGGAGGAGCCTCAACTTTCTGATAATCTCCTCTTCAAACTTCTGAGCCAATGACTGATTCTTTACAAGTTACTCTGTCTTCAAACAGAAAAATATAATACAGAGCAAATGACCTATTTGCTGTTTATAAATCTGCTATTATTATAGATCTTCACAATTATCTGCTTTGGAACCTAACGATATGTTCAGGAGTCTCTTCTGAAGCTTTAAAGCTTGTTTGTGTGCTAAGGAATCAAAACTCTATACAAATGCCATCTGGAGACTGCCTTCATGATTCTTGCTTACCTTACATAACACTGTTGAAATTGGGATGCATATTTAAAAATATCTGTCTGTACATGCAAATTACAGCTATTTTACTATTATGCTTAATAACCAATATAAGTGGTGTCATGGTTTTAGCTGCGATAGAGTTAATTTTCTTCACTGTAGCTGGTATAGTGCTGTGTTTTGGACTTAGTATGAGAATAATGTTGATAACACACTGATGTTTTAGTTGTTGCTAGGTAGTGCTTGTACTTTTCCAGCCTCCCATGCTCTGCTGGGTGCACAAGAAGCGGGAGGGGAAGGGGCACATGCAAGAGAGCTGGTCCAAGCTGACCAAAGGGATATTCCATATCATATGATGTCATGCCCAGTATATTAACTGGGGGGAGTTGGCCAGGGGAGGCAGCAATCGTGGCTCAGGGACTGGCGGTTGGCGGGTGTGAGCGGTTGCATCACTTGTTGTTTGTGGGTTTTTTTCCCCTCCTCCTAAGGTTTCACCTCTCTCTCTCATTATTTTTCCTTTTCATTATATTATTATTATTAGTAGTACTGTTTTATTTTAATTATTAAATTGTTCTTATCTCAACCCATGAGTTTTCTTACTTTTGCCCTTCCAGTTCTCTCCCCCATCCCACAGGGGTGGGGGGAGTGAGCGAGCAGCTGCATGGTGCTTAGTTGCTGACTGGGACCACACCAGTGGATACTTATAAGTAATGTGCAACTAATATTTTTTTTTTAAACCAGACATCTTATGAACTTAGGCCAGTAACTGAACATTCACAATTCTTTTGTGAATTCAGCTGAAAAAAAGGTGAATACTTGGTCCTTTTGTGGGAAGCTGGCATTCCATTAAGAAGTATTCAGAAAGAGGAAATTGTCTTGAACTGAGCAGTTACAAGCAAGAAATTTGGCCTGGGGCTTTACATGGAATTACAGGTCTTTCAGCCAGTGGGTGACCTTTAATTTGATTTTGGGTTTTTTTGACGCATGAGATTTACCAGCCTTAATACTCTTGAACAAAATTATTTTAAGGCCCGTATTTTCAACGTGCTAGATTTCTACTAAACTTCCAAATAAAGCTTATACAGAGAATGTAAGGATATCTTTATGATACGGAACCATACTGAAGCTCAGTTTTATACCATCCATCCAGCCAAAGAATTCCTGTTGACAGGAGTGGGAATTCTACACCTGGCAGAGTTTTCTTCACACATTGGAATCTTAAGAATGACAATAAATGTGGAAAAAATCCAGTAGTCCTCTTGTAAGATGGTGGCCCAGTGTACATGGGTTACAATAATACTGAATCATGACTGCTAGATCTGTCTTGACTACACACCTGTTCTACTCTGCATTTTAACCTAGGTGGTCTTTAAGAGGCAACTCTTAAGCACAAACTCCACAAGTTGTAGTGGGTCAGAATGTTAATTAAATTCATAGTGGCTTGGTGGTGATTAGGAAAAAATGTGGAGTGGAACAGTGTAGAAGCAGAAAACTTTATCCAGATACCATTTCCAGGGAGTGCTCTGCCTATCCAAGAGACCCATTTTTTTCAGAGTTGTCCCTGTTAGTCGTGTTAATATTTTACCATAGTGTGTTGTGTTAACATTCTGAGCATAATCATAGGCAAGAAAAGTCAGTGGTCCGTCATGATGAGAAGGTGTGGTTTTTTCCATTATTTAAATGTTTGTGACCATTTAGAGGGATTGTGTAGTACCTCAAATAGAACGGAGCCTTTTCTTGTGTTTAAGTGTCCCTTGAAATCATGCTACTGCAAAATGCTTTATGTTCCATTAATATCCTCAAAGTCTCCGTCAACTCTACTGCAGTTTGACAGGTCTAAATGAGGCTTAATATACTGCAATGCACTGTGGAGGCCAGGAGCATTTCTTGATGTTTCACATTTTGGAAATGGCTACGATTACCAGGTAGAATGATTACAAACAAACCAAATAGTCTTTCAGGCAGGTAACTAACAAGCTTGGAAGACAAATTAGCAGTGATCAGGCCATTAGAAAACATTTATTGTCTCAAAGAATTCGTGGAACTATAATTAATAACCTACAATAGGCTTTAACCAGGAAGGGTGACATTTTAAGATATCTTCAAGTGAATTATTGATCACCTCTTTACAGTAACTGACACGGCTCTGAAAGCTTCAGGCCATGAACTTACTTCAGGTTACTAATAATAGCAAAGAACATGAGCAGCTCTTGAGCTGGCATAAGTCATAGACCCAGAGTTTTCCTCCAGCTCCAGGGCATGCTTGTGGCAGAGCACTTCTGTTGGAAAGGAGAGGTTCTGCTCACAGGCAGCCATCAGGACCAGACAAAACCTAACGGAGGAGACACAGACCATGGTGCATTGAAAGCTGCAGTGTTTCCTTCCACTCTGGACCCAGTTCTGTAGATCTATTTGGTTCTACTGAAACCTCCTCCAGCCACACTGAATTCAAGGATCTGAGGTAGTACACTGAGCTCAGTCAATTTTATTGTTGCTGTTTTCTGAAAATTGCGGCTTTGGTCATAAAATGTATTTGAAAGTCACAGACTTAGAGGCAGTTTATGGAAAATAAATTTCCCTCCCTCAGAATTCATATAAAAAGAGGTGAAAATAGTGTGCTTTTTTTTTTTTGCTTGTTTTGTTTTAAAGAAAGGCACAAACTTTAAGACTTTTAAGATTTTTCAGCTATCTCAGTTATGTACATATGCAGCTACTGTTTATTTTTGCGAGTTAACTGGCATTCGCTTGGCAAAATTTGACCTGTGATCTATAGGATCCTTCCAAATTTTGAGCTTTGGAATATGTTATTTTATAGAAATCTCTGCTAAGGTTGTAGTTTAACTAGTGTCACAGAAACATATTCATATCTTGACAGCCTTTCTATATAGTAATCACCCATATGTATTCAGGTGCTAAATAATTCACATACACCCACCTTTTGTCCTAGTCCATCAGATGTCCTTAAGCTTCTGGGTTCCTATCAATCACACATACCTAATTTCTCTATAAGCTTCAGGGCTCCCTCCTTCAGTCTGTGTCACACTGTTTCCAAGTTCATCCCTCCCTGTCCTCTAGTCCTGTCAGTGTGTGAGATCAAGGAGGAAGTTTCTCATTTTTCAGTCTTGTTCTGTAGCTCAAGCCTTGTCCCTGTGATTGCAGTTCAGATGTGCTCTGCTATTTGTAAGGTCTCCAGAGGTGGCAGTGTGACAGCTAAGCATGCAGTGACATTACGAAAATGCAGGGTGGATTTTGCAGAACATGTACACTACTCATCTGTAGGGTAGTGTGACTTGAAAAATAGTAATTAAAAAAAGAGATATGATCTACTGAGAGTCAAGATGGAGGTGATTGACTGTTGCTGTCTAGAAGTAGCAAATCCAAATAATGGTATTATAGCAAGCAACTATGGAGTGCTTGGTGCTATTTCCTTCCTGGAATGCATGCTTCTGATTATGGTAGCACTTCAAAATATTCTCAGGGCTTGAGGTGTTGTACCAGTCCTCTAGCTGTCAGAGGTCAGGTGCTCCAAGCCTCAGAGCATAGTATGGGCAGAAGACATGAATTGTGAGCAAAACCAGCAGTTACTATGTCAGAGTCATATGTAGCACAATTATGCTGCACTCAGGAAATTGGCATCCATAACCTCTTTTTGTATGTCTCGTAATAATTTTTGTAGGAGCAACTCAGTGGGGTTCAGACACAGATGCTGAATCAGCTGAGAAAAGACCATCTACTCTCAAATGCATCCCGTAACCCCCAAATACTTACTCTGTCTTCTCCTCTATAATAACGTTTAACACTCTCATGTCAATACACTGAGATAAGGAACACAGGTGTTCGTATAAGATCAAATGCCCAGAGAAGGTGGAGCTTAGTGCATAGCTCTAAGACACATACATTGAAGGCTTAATGCATGAGAATGTTTTTCTTGCCTTCACCCCCTTCCATTTCATTCATCTAATTCATCTTTCACTTATTGCCACTATGTGATAAAAGAGATAGTAGCACTCCAGATGGGAATTCTTTACGGAACATCTGTAATGTATCTAGCTCAGCAAGATCCTGCTCCTTAAATGGTGCTATTGCTAAATCTCTATATAGTGATATAAAGCAGAATTAGTGTGAATTAATTAATATGTCAGTTAGCATATTTAAATTGAATCCAACCATAGCAGAGACACAAGTTGCTCAGGAATGTTAGCTTTAGACCACTACTATACTTCAATTAACTGGAAAAACTTGCTGGTGTGGTCACCTTATTCTGAACAAACTTTCAATATTTGAATTCACTAACATTCAGATTATTAGGAGAAGGCTTTTTTAGCCAAGCAAATAAAAGACTGGCTTTTTTTCTTTAGAAAATAAAGATTTTCTTTCAAATTCTGTTTAAGAGGGGGAAAAATCATTAATCATATTTTGTCACTGTTAGANGTTTAATTGTCGCTTTTTTTTTTTTTTTTTTTTTAATTTTGTTTATTGTATGAAAGTTACAACAGTAAAAGATGAACAGAAGATTTTTTTTTTAAAACTCAAATGTTTTTCTTAAGGTTAAACCATTTTATCTTCCCTTCACAAAGAACTTTAATTAGTTTAGTCCAGCCTAAAATGGCGTCATCTTTCAGATTCTTCTGTATCCTTGGCCAGATTTAATTTCTGTCCTCTGCTTCACCTTTGAGCAAACCAGTGTTTTAGACCAGCACACGTGTAAATAAATAGGCTGTAGGCTGATTGCCTAAGTTCTGCCCATCCCAGCCATCATTTGCATTTCTAGAAATACTAAGAAAAATAATGTCTGGCAGCTGTCCTAGCCACTATGGAAACAGAGGCTCATCACCACTAGATGCCTATGTGCTGTGCTGCTCTCCTGCTTCTGTTTTCTTATTTAATTCTTTTCTCTCTCATCCCCCCACTCCTCCCAGGGTTTTACCTGTTCATAAGCATCCTTCTCTTTGTAATCCTTGACCTGTGAATTTGGGGTCATGCTTGTCACAAACTCCTTGGTAACCTTTCCCTAGGAGTTGTAGGGATATAGGCTCAACCATGAGTCAGAAAAAGGGCAGAATTTTCAGGGCATGGTGATGCCTACAAGCTGGCAGTATGTGCCTAGCACGGGCTGAGCTACCTCCATGGGATGGGAGGAGTTAAGGCATAAAAGGCAACAAATCCATGGGGCTCGAGAAAGGACTATATCTGAATGGGAACAGGTTTGGTCAGCAGAATGTGTTAAATGAGGCAAAATCACAAAATTGTTTTAGGCTGGAATGTCATGGGATCATTTAGTCCAATCCCCCTGCTCAAGCAGGGTCAGCCGGAGCAGGGTGCCCAGGACCGTGTCTGGTCAAGTTTTGGATATCTCAGCAGATATTCTAACCTACTCCACAACCTTTCAGGGCAACCTTTTCCTGACTTCTTGACTATTTTTTCTTGTATTAAGGTGGAATTTAATGTGTTTTAATTTGTGCCCTTTGCCTCTTGTCCTGTCAGTGAGCACTACTGAAAAGAGTCTCACTCCCTTGTCTTCATTATTTCCCATCAGATATTTGCACACATTGATAAGATTGTCCCAAGCTTTCTCTTCTCCAGACTGAACAGTCCCAGCTCAGCCAGCCTCTCATCGTACAAAAAATGCTTTAGCGCCTTGATCATCTCTGTGACTTTTCACTGAGAGAAGTCCCTTCAGAGGGGTTGCAAAGGGTAGTACAGATGTTCTCCATTCTGTTCCCAAAAAAGGAAGCAGCAAACTGATTTCTGCTTTAGGACTAGTGTATAGTGCCATTGCAAAAGGGTGCCTTCTGGTGTCTGTAACAAGAAAGCAGAGGCAGGATTTACTGAGGCCTGGCTATAGTCTTAATCTG
>VZTV01092682.1:20940-35231 GCA_013400875.1 Anhinga rufa | reverse complement strand
CGCCGCCCCACCTGCGCTCCGCCGCCGCGCTGCCCCGCAGCCCGCGGGGCGCGGCCGCCCATCCCGCGGGGCGGTGGCGGGGCTGAGCCCGGGGGCTTTGCCCCCGCCCGGGGTTTCCCCGCTTAGGCGGGGGCGGAGCGGGGCGAAGGCTCAAAGGCAGGATCGTCTCTTCCCCCCGCGGTGCCGGCGGCGCACGAGTGCTGAGGCTGCGACGGGGGGCTCGTGGATTAAAAAGAGGAAAATCCCTTTATAAAGGAGGAGGGTTGAGTGGGGTGAGAGGACCGCGTCCGTCAGAGCTGGGGGGAGGAAGGGGGAAAGACGTCAGAGTGCTAGGGGACGTTGGGGGGAAGTAAGGATGACTCAAGGGGGAGTGATTGTCGTGTCATGGCAGGGAAACGGGGTTGGGAAGTAAAATTGGGGTGAGAACAAAAGGGAAGGAGGGGAGACGGGAAGGAACAGGTTCATGCCAAACCAACGGGAAAGAGAAAGGAAGGAAAGGAGCTGATCAAAAGAGACATGCTGAAAGGAAGGCTGGAGGGAGGGCAGAGAGCTGAGGTAGGGAGAGGGAAGGGGGCTCTCTGCTCTGTTGCCCTCCCTGGCACCCTTCCCGCACCACCCTTGGGCCTAACACTGGGCACACGCCAAGCCAAGGCACGGCTGTGTGGGGCTGGTCAGGACCATCTTTCCCCACAGCTCCCTTCCAAACCTGCTTGAACGTGCAGCCGTGTTTCCCAGCTGCAGGGCAGCTAGTTCTTGGGGGTCCCCCTTTTTGCCATGCCTCTGATAAACCTCACCCGCAGAGCTATGGTAGTATCAGCTTTCCCGTGAAAGGACTCTTGCTCTCTGTCTCCAAATGATGCTCGACAATGAGCCTCTAAGTGTCAGGAATAAGGGTACACGTGCAAAGAAGACCCACACGTGCCCTTGCCCCAGTTTTTACAAAGGGAAGATCGTGCTGAGCTGTAGCAGTCACTGTCAGCTCTTGAGAGGCAGGTAACATGGGCCATTGGCTCATGCAGGATGGAAAAGTAGAAATAAAAAGCCCACAGGAGTACGGAACTGAGATTGGTAGAAGAGCTAATTTAAAGCAGAACATATAAAAGCATCCTAGACTCAAGAGGAAAACGCAGTGTGGGAAGATGTAAGTACAGAGAGGACGAAGGTGGCAATTCAGCAAAGCTCAGCCCAGTGCAAGGAACGACCCAAGGGCTGGCACTTTCCCACCTGTTTGCCAACTGCCTGGCCAGCAGAGCGGCTTCAGCATCCTGCTCACGGACTGCTGAGCATATCACGCCAAGCAGCATGTTAGCCTCAGCCATTTATTATGTACATTATATGCAATAAATTATGATTGCATACTCATAAATTGTGTGGATAATACTGCTTTCCAGTCCCTGGGCTCAGTTGAAGAAGTCCAAATGAAGGTGGCCAAAAAATTAAAAGGTTATAGATGTTACTATTTTTGTCAGCTGGTCTCATGGGTTCTTGAGTGACACTAGTGATGCAACGTTTGCTTTGGGAGTCTGCAGTAGAAGCCTCCTCCCAGTAAAAGGCAACAGAGACACATTTTAGACACAGGGGAGCATCAAGGCGCCTTCTAAAGAGAAATCCTGTCATAAAAAAACCACAATATAAGTAATAAGTAGAAGTCAGAGACCTTGGAAACAATGTTGAGGATGTCTCGATTAGGAATAAATAAAAAAATTCCAGCATTTAAAATGTGATAGAAGATGCTTAAATTCACAGAATTTAAGCATTAAATTCACAGAAAGTTTTAATTACATTTTAGTCTGTTTTTCTCCAGCCTAACACTGAGAAAGAAGACATGGCAACACAAAGTGTGGCAAGTTCTGGGAAAAAGTGTTAGCCAAAGGCTGTCTTAGGCAAATTAAAAAAATGCTAACCAATGGGGAAAAAAATTCCTTTCTTAGATTAAATCCCGACTTTGGTCTTCACCGAAGAATATAACAAATTCCTGTTGTCCTTAGTGGGCCTAATTAACACCTGTTTATGGCACTGGAGTGAGGAAACTATTTTTTTCATTTCTAGAAATTAATTAATTCTAAATTAATTATATTTTAATGAAATAGTGAAAATGAACCCTCAGCATTTATTATTTTTTATTTTGGTAGCCTCTTTTGACAAGTTTTGTCTCTGATACTCAGGAATGGTTTGAAACCTTCCACCCAAGGAATCAACTGCATTGGCTAAGTTTTACCTTACACGTGTATCTACTCCTGTAGTTACTTAACCACAGGTAAGTTAAATCATACATTCTCTCATGAGACGTTAATTTAAGCTATAGATTCCTTGAGCTGATACGGCTTTGGGTTTTGAAGCCGCCTTGATCTGGATGTAGCTGGGAAAGACCGAGACAATAATTTTAGTGAGGTGTGAATGTTGATTTAATAATTTACTATCCCTTCTTCGCTCATCCACTATTAACTATTGCAGGTAGTTTTCTCGTGCTTTCTCTTGGGAAAGGACCCTGCCGTGCTTGATCCCTGTGTGCATTCTGCCAGCTGCTCCCCAACAGCATCCATCAACCACAGCCACACACAAAGCTCATTTCTCATGATATCTGAGGGTGTGCACAAATGGCTACCAGTAAATTTTATGGCTCTTGGGAAAAGATGCACTACAGTGCCAGAGTTACTAACTGCAACTGCAAGGCGGATTCCATACTAGGCCTGACCACATTTCCGAAGAGAATTACTTCTGCTATTGAAACACTTAGAACAGATCATCTTTTCCAGGAAAGAGGCAGTCCATTGGCAGTTTGTGGCTTCTAAAACAATTATTCTTAATTTGAACATAATTTTCTTCTTTTTTTTTTTAAAGAACATAGCTTGAAAACACGCTGTTCAAAAAAAGAAATCTTAAAACTTAGTTTTAGTATTTAAGAAAGACGGCACAGAAGCCTGCATTTACTCACCTTGACTCACGTTCAAGATGTTCTGTCCTTGGTGGTGGTGGTTCGTGGCTGCTCATCACCATGGGCTTCCTCTGCCCCTTGTAAAAGCCTTGCTCTGAACAGTGACAGTAGTAGACTTGATAACCTCATAGTGGGGCAGTACGAAGTTGACAGGTAGGGTGGGTCGACAGAAGATCCCTTACTGCTCTTTTATTTTAGGATAAGTTAGCTGAATCAGTATGAAGCACTAAAGAATAATCTGATAAATACTGGTACCTTGGTAAATAAAGTTTTGCAAATAACCCTGCATCCTCGCTCCTGCCTGCTGCGAGCTTCCAAGGGCTCATCCTGCACTGGGCTGTGCAGCTCTCAATTCTACCTCACAGGCTTTATGAAACACTGATGAAGGGCCATGTTTTACATTAATTAGCCACCGTGCAAACCTGGAACAATTCAAACTAAGTTACTGAATGCACTTGAGATTTACTCCGCTAACAGAAACTGTCCTCAAGTCCTCCTTCTTTTTCGTGGCAATCTTTCAAATACTACAATGAATGTTTATTTCAGTGACAGTCAAATTCTCTGAATATTTTTGTGGAGAGTTTGTGCAGAGGCAGGATACCTATCAAGGAGCAGAAGGCCAAAGGTACAGGTCTCTACTCAGATTGTTTCAGAACAGTTTCTCATCCCAAATTAGATGTCTTAAGTTGAGCTTTTACTTTTCAAGCCAGTCCTTGCTATCCAGCTGTATTTGATGCTCTTTCCTCCTTCACTTCTTTACACAGCTATTGAGGAATATTTTGTGGAAACAGTGGAAGTCAGCTTTCATGTACAACATTTGTAATTTTTTAAGCAAAGATGTTACAACATGTCCAAAGATTTCTTGAGCCTACATATAGTTATTTGAACTCTCTCTTGGTAACAGCAAAGATTTTTGCATTTTAAACCTATGTCTGTTGCTGAGACTTTGCTTAGAAAAAGGGCGCCCTAGATACAACTCATAGAGCTGATCAAAACAAAAATATTTGTTTAGGGCCAGTCAGGCTAAACTGCCACCCAGTTTCTTCTCCTTAATGATTCCCGCTACCTGGTCTTTGATAGACCAGACGTATTGATAGAAGAGTCTATCAATAGGACATGTGAGGGACAGAAACTGAAGTCTAACCCCAGTGAACATCTATGTTAAGGACTGTAATTCACAGTATTTGAGAAGCCACAGGTTTAAGTCATGGTGTAAAACCTCTAAGGAATAAATGTCTATCTGGCCAAATATACCTTTGAGGTAAAATTCTGTTTTCTGATACATTTCTATGTTTAAAATTTGCTTGGTGTAATTAAGCATTTTATAAGATTGGATTACAAAGCTACTTAAAAAACCACTGGCTTCCTTGAAAAAAAACAGCAGGGTTTTGATGAGCATTCACTTAGTAAGAAAGCTTTTACTGCAGCTTAGTTTAAGGCCTGTAATAAAGACTTTCCTGAGACAGATGCTACAGAAAGGTTTATGGTAGAATTATTCTAAAAAAGGGCCTCTTGATCAGTTTGTGGTTTTTGGGATAGTATCCATCTTAGATTCCCTCTGCACTTTCTGTATTAACCATGGAGTCCCCAAAGAAATTATCCATCCATTTGCTCAACAGCTCAGAAAAACCACCTGGATAAGAACTTTTTTGGAAGATATATTTGAAAGGCATTAACAGTCCCTGGTTACCTTGCGGGAAGATACAGACACAGCTGCGATTTTGAGCTCTCAGGATTCCAGACAGTGTAGATCACTGATGTGACACTTTTGATAGTAAACCAGATAAAATGTCAGAGAATCAGCTTTTTTCTCCTACTGTGGCAAATGTTGCACGTGACATTTTGTTTAATACTCTGTGGCATAGTTTCTGTCAGTCTGTAGTTTAAAAAAAAACGGTAAAGAATGATAAGACTGTAAAGTTTAGTACTTAAAAATGTAAGAAAAGCAGAGTTAAAACTGTGTGTGAAATCAATACAGTCCTCTTGTCCACATACCTTTTATGATAGTCTTTAACTGCATGATCATGTACTACTTTTTCCCTGACATAAGAGTAAATCTTCACTATTTCTATTTGTCTTCCTCATTAATCACGTGGCCTTGCACACTACACTTCATTCAAAGTTTGCAATGAAAACAAAACTGGCGATTTTCTCCAGGTGCTTCTGCAGTGCAGAGTATTAGTGCTTCACAAGTATGGATAATTTTATCTGTAGAACACACTAAGAAAATGGGTAGCATTTTTGTACAGATTTATATACTTAAAATACAGTTCCAGTCAATTTGTGTTGCTGCTTTATTCAAGGTTTGCACAAATCTCAGAAGAAACTAATATTGTTTTTGCTGAAATGCTGAAGAAAAGAAAATCAATATTCAATCTCAGTCAGACATCTGGTGTGAAAAATTTCAGCTGGTAGCCTAATGCCTGGCAAAGTTGTATGCAATTAAAAGTAAGGCTTTTATTGTGAGAAATTGCAGGCAACCTGAACTGAGCTAGCTTTTCAACACCTGTTGTAAGAAAGCTGTCATAAAAAATTTGAAATTAAAGGATTGAAGGAGAAAATAGAATGTGTTCTTTTTTTTTTTTTCATTCTCTTACACCAGCTGTATTTTATTATTCCTGTTTTACTTGGGTGTAAATAAGAGTGAATCAGACCAAAGATACACACTGCCTTATGGTGAACTGTTATATTTGAACTGTACTGAACATATGATTAAAATGAAACAAGCAAGGAAGTTGTGTATTATTATCATTATTTAATATTGATATTGCTAGTCATTCCCAGAAGCCAGTCACACAAAGCTCCATTGCAATAAGTGCTATAATAGAAGCAGAAATGATATATTTTCCTTTAGGCTTTTCTGCAGTGTTGATCAGCATCACTGAACAACATGAGGGTTAAACAAAATAAAATAACTCTAACAAAATAAACTGTAATGCAAATTAGTGATTCTTAATATAGGACATAATACAAAATAGCTATTTGGCAAGCTACTTAGAAGTAATATTTGTCATTCCTCTTTTGATTTTTGAAAAAGACAGCAAGTTAGGTAGGACCAGCAAAGGGACTAGATAGATAAATCAAGGATCCACCTTTCTTTGGTGTGCCTTGAACTAGACAAGATCAAGCAGATTGAAATGCTTATTGGATTTCTGGGGAAATCTATCCCTGAGTAATAAATGTGTCTGAATGGAGACTCACCATTTGTCAAGCTTACAGCAAAAGGCCTTTGAACTGGTGGACAGTTGGCATAGGAACACCCTCAGCTAGGTTAGCATTTCTGCCATTTATAATTTGCATTGTATGACGACTTAGAGTGTGTCAGTGACCAATCACATACCCAAGAAGGCAAAGACCATGCCTACGTGGGTATTATGAACTTGAAAACACATTAGTACCTCACATCCACATGGGAAACAGAAATCCAAATATACCAAAACTGAAAAAAGAAACACGGTAAATGGAGGATGCAAGGTCTCCACCCCAGGGAATAAAGTCACAAAGTCATGTGTGAAGTGATGCAGAAGTGGGCCACAGATCTGTTTGCAAACCTTGATGACAATCAAGTGCCGTATCACAGCAAACAGAGAGCCTGGAGCAAAGAGAGAGCACCGGAGGGAGAGCAGCTTCTGAAACACTTTTTGGAGCTATTACTGACTATATGAATATTCTTAACCCGTGCTGAAGATGGCTTGTAGTCCTGAATTTGACTTTGAACTGCAAGCGATGCAAGAAAAAAAGTTATTATTTCAGATGCAAAGACTAGCAGATGAGTTTAAGCCACCTTCAGTTGTTTAAACTCTGCTACTTTGTCCTGCAGTGCCAGTCATGAGGGCTTTACTTTAATCTGAATTCAAATTGTCCATTACTTACTATCCAATCTTCTGTTGCTGCCTCAGGAAAAAGAAGTAGGAATTGAGAAAGGATTTTAAGAACATTAAGTTTTCGCATTTCACTTTAGGAAGGATTTTGGTTTTTTTTTGGTGATAGCATGGAGGAGATCTTTACAAATACAGTTTTAGGAGAATTTAGAAAAAAGTGTTTCTGTACCTTCACTGAAAAAAACCAACAACCCAACTTTATGTAGTTTCAATCTTTGCTCTGATAGGACTTAAGTCATTAGAGGAAATCTGTGAAACGTTTCGGTAAAGCCTCTGTTGACCTGTTCTTTCTCATTATGAACTTCACATGAGCAATATTCCTTTTATAGATCCATGGCTATCATCTCCTACTAAGAAATCAGAAGGAAAACTGAATTAAAACCAAAAAATATAATGAAGATGTTAAGCAGTAAATGAAACCACACAGAAATTGTATTTTGTTAAATATGATCAAAAGATACTGTATAAACTTTACTTCAAATGCTACTATTATTAGTAGGTATGGTGCTCATGTTCTTACTATAGACACATTTAAATAAGCCCTCTGATCACTTTCAGTGCATAATTTTGACCAAGTAGGAACTGACAAAAAATTTGAAGAAAATTCCATTGAGATTTAACCATGGGAAGGCATGACTACCCATAACTGATCCTAAACAGTATAAAATCATTTTCTCTATGGCACTGGCTAGACTGATGTATCAAAAACTGGTGCTGTTTGGGCTCATTTTCTTTTCACTCATGTCCATACATTTTCTTAAGGGAAAACCTGAGTATATTGATTGGATTCTGTGAGGATTTTAGGATTAGAGAAATCAATTCCCGCCTCTTCCCTCCCCACTGCCCCCTTTATTTTTTTAACAGCAGTAGCTTTTGAGTAGTATAGCTGAAATATCCACACAAGAGAAGTCAGATGACCCTGTCTGACCAATGATTTCATCTGTTGCTGTGTGCATGGTCTGTAATAATGAAAAAGTTGAAACTAGTGTCAGCCAATTTCAAAATATTGAGACAGAAAAAACATGTATCAGCTTTAAATTAGTTTTTAATGGAACCCTTGCCAGAACAATTTATGGATCTCCTGTATAATAGTTACAGAAATCTAATTAAAGTCTATACCTGCTTTGCTTGTTGTGAAAGTCACATAAAATGTGATTTAAGCTAGCATGTTTTGTTTCACAATGAAAGTGAGGCTTATATAGATGGTCAGTCATTGACAGGCAGTAACCCATTGAACCATGATATCTCCGTGCTTGTTCACACTTCTAAATCTTTCACAGTAAACATGAGACCTGTCTTCTGCAGAGGTTTGAAATTTATTCTGTCTTTAAAGTTACACAGTATCTCTTCAAACATTCTTACCTGTGCACTTGCTCCACCGCTCTATTCCTTCAGGAAAATTGAAGTACATACTTACTTACTGATGTCTTAAAAAGCACACACAAGACAAAGTGCACGGGCAAACAGAGAAGAACCAAAAAGGTAATCCTTACTGTAAAAAGCCACTTACGCTAAAGAAAAAAAGTGTCAGCATCTCAGTGACCAACGAGCTGCCTACAGCCATCAGGGCACAACTCAGAGCCGTCTTCTGAATTCTGTGATCTAATTTATAAGTGATCCATAAGAAATGTAATTTGGTCTTTTCAAATTAAATAATCTGTCAAAATAAAAATGGAAAATATATCATTTCACTTCTGTTGAGACAGAATTTAAAATAGTATTTGCAGCCAAAATGAAAACAAAAAGTAAAATTATTCTGATTTTATCTCCTTTGAAGTCATTCTTCTCATCAACTTCAACTGATAGGAGATGATTTTATAAGCACATCTACTTCTACCATGAATTTGTAAACAGGGTTCATAATTAGTGTGGGAAAAGAACATCACAGTAGGATATCCTTGGAGGAATGTGAAGGAAATGAGTGTGGAGGGTTTGGGGTAGTAATAATCTCAGACAGAATACATAGGATTTTATAGAGATGCTGTTTAACTGCAAACTCTACAGGAGTTAAATCTCACTAAAAATGTCCTGAATTTATGTAAAATTGTCAAATCAGAATACTTGAGCATTTAATGACAAGGTTCACAAAGCCAATACTTCTGGCCTGAAATACTATGTAGTTTCACCAGCACAGTCCTTCTTAGCCACAAGTTATTATTTTATGACTGCTGAGTGACCTCAAACTTCGCAGGAGAAGTATATTGGTTTGTTTGTATTTCATTAATTTACTAATGCACCTTCATAAATGTTGTCTAAGAGAGTACCATAACACTTGATCAAAGCTGACTGGAGTATTTCTGCTTGTTTTAGAACAAATTGGTTGAAATTGATGGGATTAAAAAAGCACCTCTAACTTCAAGAAATAAGTCTTCCTTTTAAAATCATACCGTAATTTCAAAGGGTTTGGAATAGAATGAGAAGAAAACTGGCTTAACATGATAACCATAGCTTTTTCAAAGATACAATACAAAAATATTTATCTCAGTTTAAGGGCTTCAGTAAAACTTAGATACTGCCTAGGCATTGTGTGGGCCTTTGTACACAGATGTATTTGACACAACACATAGTTCTTTCTTTTGTATTCATCACTTTGTCATTTGTTTCAGTCATTCCTGCTTACATACAAATATCTTGCTTACTGTATCCATGGTGAAATCTATTTAAGACAAATATTATTTCTGTGTTTTGATGTCCATTGCCACTATTTAGTAACTGGGCTCTGCTTTCAGCAGTTCAGGTCTTCCTATGGACTGCTAATTGCTAATCAGACTAATCCTGTAGATTTCACTGATTCCACTACTGGGTTTACAAACTTCTTTAAATCAGAACCTCATTGTCTACAGGTATCTTGAAATGGATAAGTCTAAGCTAAAAATATTTTCAGTGAAAAGTTCTGAACTCGAGAAAAATGTCTGAGCTCTCCTTTCTTGTGAGAATGCTTTCATCCAAAAAGCACTGTTTATTTCTGTGTTTCTCTGATCTAAGTGTACTCTGATCTAAGTACTTTAAATGCAGTCAGAAAGCATTTGACACACAAATCCGTATTGATAAAATTCTGAATAATGTCTCGATGTAGCTCCTATGTATCAGTTAAGTGCATAATCCCAATTCAAGGGGACTGCTCCAGTGCCTGGCAGAAATACTGTAACTGACTTCAGTAAAATTTGGATCAGAACATAAAAGAATGTTGAATTAGGGAAATAAAACTGAGTCTCCCACAATGCCATAGATTTATTACAGGAGTCTTGGTCTGCAAAGTGGAGTGTAAATGACAAAAAGTATTCCAGGCTGTGAGACAGGGATACTTGATAAAAGAGCATCTGATCACAGCAAGAAGGATTTTGGAAGAAGACTTTGAGACTGGAATGACCAATGTTGGCCAGAAAACCTTGTACCTACAGCTACCTATCTTCTTAGCTCTTGGTACTGTTTGCAAGGCATTCTGGGTTCTCTGTGTGTCAAAAACCACACTTCATAGTCATGATTGCTGTCAGTTGCTAATCTTGATGTACTCAAGGAAAGGAGCGGGTGACCTTTAAAAATCTACGGTTCCTGCAGACCTCAGTCACAAGCAGAACAAGAAAGAAGGAAGCTTGCATAGCATTGCTAAACTTGTTTGTGGATCTGTAAGAAGCTTACGTGTCTAGTTTAAAAGACGTAATTGTTACTAAAGCAGTGGTGGAACTGACACAGTCAGAACAAATTTCTGTGGCAGTTTTGATTAACTCCATTTTTAATTAACATAATTACTTCTGTTTCTTTATTTATGAAAAAATATAAATAACTGATTTCACATTTGTGAACTAATCCTTAAGGTATTACTGCTTTGACACATCTGGGAGGCAAATGCAAATAGCACAAAAGATGGTATTTTTCTATGATTTAGTGTTCATTGAACTCAAATCTGGGAAAAATTATATTAAAAAATGAAGTGAACCTGGTGGCAATTCCACAGGTGCATTTCAGTTGGGGAATTTGCTAAAAATGTGCTTTGGAGCGTGATTTTGGGAAGGGCTCATAAATTAGCTGAGGTGAAAAATTAAAAAATAAGAAAAGAAAAGAAGCCAGGCTCCATTAACCAGTACTCTAGCAGATTTATTGGGAAGTCAACCTTTCAGCTAGTGTTTTTATAACTTAAACAAATTACAAGTAAACACCATATTTGTATGTGACTTTTCATGAAAGCAATGTTTCAAAGTGATTCATTATTTATTACATGCTCTGTGGTATACAGGCTATCCATCCTACAGCTCTTAGACATAATGAGAACAAGAAAAAGACCTTGTATGCTTTATCAGAAGATAGCAAACTTGAAGTAACTTTCAAACAGTATAAAAGGAAGTTTTTAACATACAAAACTCATTAAACTTACCTCAGCAAATGAGAGGTTCTTCTCAAACTCAGCAGCCCTTCCCACTTGCCTCCTGACTCTGACTTAGTGCTTCAGTATATGTGCTTTATGGTTATAGACTGGTTTAAAATGCATTTGCACATAGGTATTTAAAATGCAATGTCTCCCTCGCTGCTTAGAGTAGTCAAAAATAGCAGTGTAGGGAAGAAAACTGGAAGGCATATATTCGTCTTCAGTTATGAATTTTATTGATTTTGTTAACTTCTTTTTTTAATTTGTAGGCGGGTTTTGTGCTGTAATTTCAAGACATATAAATTGACATGAGGAATTATGCTAATATTTATGCGACCATATTCATTATTAATTGCTATATTTAGAATATAAGTAATATAAATTATTTTAAAATTACCTTAGACATTTTAAAACCCCATAATTTCACTTTCTTCCCCGTAAAATTATGATTTTTACTTCCCCGCCTCCCCCGGCCAGTTGCTCCCCGGGGCGGCAGCTCGGGCGGGTTGCGAGGTGATCAGCACCATGGACAGAAACGGCGGTGACGGGCGGCGCTCGCCGAGGTGCCGGCCCCCACCGCCCAAGCGTGACGAGCCTCCCGGCGGACTGATCGCCTGCGACACATCTGGTATAAATGTATGCATGTTCGATAAACAGCCTGCAGCAGAGACTACCGCTGGCATCACAGATGAGCTTCACTCACCCAAATAACCCGTGTGTTGGGAGCAAGGAGGGAAAGATCACTACCTATGAAGGTCTCGCGAGTTCTAAGACCTCAGAATATGCACTGCAATGAAAAATGAAGTAAGTAATGCTTTACTGGCTAAATAAACTACTTTGACACTGCTAACGGTTTGAAGTAAGCACTTTATTTTCCTTTATTTTTTAGAAAACAGATACTCTGGAAATATGGTAGGGAGCCATCTTTGAAAATAATGGTCTGAGCAAGTAGTATTAGTTATGACCCCTCCTACATGTTAAGTAGCAACCATTAAATTATTATTGACTGGATATCTACTAGGTGACTGAACTGAAAATTTTTCTGAGCAGCATCAAACAACATTAGTCAAATTAACAGCCTATTTTGTTCTCTTCCTCCTTTCCTGTGGAGCAGAACAACACTGGACAGTCTCACTGGGAGGAGGGCTAGATTCCCACACAAGAGAAATGTCAAAGCATGTGTGCTATGTGACACTGCATTTATTAAAAAAAAAACAACAAAACAAAAGAAAAAACCCCACCAAAACAAACAAACAAAAAAACAAACAAGGAAAAAAACCCAAACCAACAAAATCCTGTCAATAGCACTAATTTTTCATCATTCTGATCCAAGAATGACTTGGGAAATAATTACATTTTCCATTAGGTGAACTGAAAGCCTGTATCAAAACCAGGTACTATGGTGGCAGTAGATAGTGTCTGTGGTTCATCTGTGACAATCTTAATGAAAAAAGAAGCCTTCTTACCTAACTTCAGACATCAACATCATAGACATCTGCATGTGCATGTGAACTAGTCACTCTAGACTCCCTTTATGGTCAGTGAAGTGTGTGTTCACCTGAAGTGAAGGGTGAAGGTCACCTGAATCTTTGAAGACATCATTTAAGGACAAGACAAACTGCACTCTGATTCCTTCCAGTGGTTAAAAAGGGACACTGGGCTAACTGCTTCAGAAGTAGATACATCCACCGCCTGTTTTTATCCAGACAGACTCCTTGAAAACTAACACTAAGCAGTATACAAGTAACTGGGCAAGCATCCAGAATTGCCAATGTCTTTGGGAGGATTAAGTTTCTAGGGGTGGGGAGGCTGCTGGGAAGCCCCACACAACCCTACACTTGCCTGGAGGATGTGCCATCGAGTGATAGATAGTATCTGGCTAGTTCAAATACTTCCAGTCATACTGAAATACAACCTATGACAAAGGCCCACAAATGGCTGCACATTAAACTTCCTCTATATGCATTTTATACCTCAAATATCAGCCTCTGACAAGAGTAT
Source organism: Anhinga rufa (assembly GCA_013400875.1). Classification (NCBI taxonomy): domain Eukaryota; kingdom Metazoa; phylum Chordata; class Aves; order Suliformes; family Anhingidae; genus Anhinga; species Anhinga rufa. The sequence continues at coordinate 22,051 of VZTV01092682.1, read as the reverse complement.
TATATATGAGAACATAACTAATTTAGCTTCACATTCTCCTCACTATCTTGGATGCTGGTTATACTTCACTAGTTTATTTGATTTTTCAACATCTCTCCCACTAAAAATTTCAATCAAAACAAGTGAAATGACTTAAAAGACACTGGAAGCTGAAAAATATGTCTCAGTTCAACTACCTTTTCTTTTGGTATCTACTATTGATACAGAAAAATAGAGTGAAAAGACAGAGATAACATTTTCATTGTAGGATAAAGGTTATTAAAGGAAAAGTGTTTAAAACTCCCTCTTTTGGATTCAGGGTTTGCTTTGAATGAAACCTCTTCTTCCTATTAGTTCAATGAAAATCAAAAGCAGAAGAAATTAATGCAGTATTATCCTTTTGAGTCTGCAGACAGCATGAAGCAACAGTTCTACTTCAGGGAATAGGAAGGATGCTCTAAACTCCTCCATTGAAGTGGATGAATGATAGACTGGAGGTGAAGGCTGAAAATATGCTACCCAATTTTAGGCATCTGGTAGAACTACCTGAGCCAAAAGTTGAGTTTTTCTTAGGCTGTGTATACAACCAAGGAAGACAGATGGATTCCTCTAGAGATGGACTGGAGCATCTACTGAGATCTCTCTGTCTCACTCACTCTTCTGAGAAATTTTACATGATTAAACTCCTTCTGTAGGCACTGCCATTCACTGCCAGAAGTTATATTGTATGCGCTCCTTTTCACCCTCCTCTCTGCCACTCTCTGTCCAAATCAGTGAATGAAAACTTATCTCAGTAGATTAAGATGAAGTGTTTATCCCACAGGTCAAAGCTGTTGACTAAATTCCTTATACGCCAGAAAGGAGGTCATGCAATTGCCATAACTTTCAGCTTTTCCTCTGGCAAGAGGGCAATTTCTCTGGTGCAATCAAATCAGCTTTTCTGATGCCATCAGATTTTGATTGCCCACCCACTACCAAAACCTTGCTATGTAAATCCAATACAAGCAAATTTCTTAGTGTACAAAGGATTGAATCGTGTGTTGCCATGAGTAGGTTTTGTCATATTTGCCATAGTCAGGAACACTTGTTTATAGTGTCAGAGTGCTAGGCATTTTACTAATGTCTACGGTAT
>VZTV01092682.1:0-20899 GCA_013400875.1 Anhinga rufa | reverse complement strand
TCTCCCCTCCCCTCCCCTTTATGTGATTCTCCTCCTAACAATATTATTTCCTCTCATTACAGAGTAGGGCATAGCTATGCTGTAATAACATCATATCAAGAAAAAGCAATGGCCACATTTTGGTTCCCTGCTTCTACATTGCTTCAGGGGAAACTGTGACAATCTTATTTTATGTCTAGACTGCATCCCACTCTTCAATAGCCAGCCTATGCTGATGGGCCATTCCCCCTCCTACTTTGTTCCTCACTCTATTCCTAGTTCACTCACACAGAGGGAAAGAGTTGCAGACCACAGAAATATTCTTATTTTTTGTGCCAGGGCCTGCAACACTGGAAGCTATTTTGATGAAGTAAAATGATATTTTGCTGCCTTATACCCATGTGTCATGTAGGTGACATGTATTTAAAAAAAAATCAGCTGTTTATTTATGGTTTCCCTAAATACTACCCACAGCACAATGTACTGTTCAGTTATCATTTACAGTTTAGTGTCATAGATAATGTACAGACTAACATGTTATCACTTAGGGAGCTGAATACTTATTTGTTTAAGCCTGTGGAACTCAGTTATGTCTCAGGCATGTCAGACTGTGAACATGCAAGCTGCCTTGGGGCAGATACACAGGTGCCATTGAGGGGCACAGTGAAAGAAAGGAATCCCTACTCAGACAGGCACCCTTCCACTTTGGCTCTGGCTTTGCTTCCATATGCTATTGGGCTAGACAAAGAGCAGAAGTAACATGCCTGGATAGTCGGTGTGAGGTACGTGCCAATCCCTTACCCATTTTCTTGGTCAGTAGCAGGGGTAATCAGCAAGTACTGGCCCTGGCACCCCAACCTTGAGGTATCTGGAGGTGATACCAAACTATGAGTGTCTCCTGAGCAGGCATGTGGTCTGAGCTACAATCCAGCACAGACCCAGTAGCAGAGTTCAAGAAGGTGCTCACTGCAGTCTGTTGCACACAGTTTTGGTTATTCAGGAATAAGGTGGCAATATTATTGTAAATAACATTAAAAAAAAGGTTAAAGAAGTGGGAGTTGAATGATTTAATCCCTTTTTTGTATTTTCAGTGCATTTTAATGGTAACTACAATAAAAATACAGTTTTGTTTTATCTTTATTATTTTTTTTTTGAAAGAGAAATACAATATCAGCATTTCCAGATTGAAATAAAGCTAAATTGCAGTAAAGAATCACTGAAATATGACCCCATAGAAACAATGATTTTTGGAAGGACTGAGCAAAATCACTGTCAGGAAGGAAATTACTTCATATGGATCTGACATTGACTTTTTAGTTTTCTGTCCCTCGCCCATACTTTTTCTCTTTTCCATCTCTTTTGAAAAGGCTACATGGAAAGTGTAGCTCATTGTTAAATGATCTGAGAAAAGAGGCAGAAAAGAGAAAGGGGCAAGCTAATTTCACTTGTATAGATGAGCAGACAGAAAAACAATAACAAGGCAATCAAATGAGCGAACAGAGGCTGTGGCAGTAACACAAATGATTATGTATGTACCATTCTCAAAATCTGAGATGCAAACAAATCTTTAGGGGAGATATTAATCAGGAGATTATTCTTATCAAAAAAGTTTGCTTATAGGAGGACTTTTATCCGTGCCTATAAACCACTCAAATACTAAACAAAAATAACAATCCTGTTCCTCCATGCAAGATTTGTAAATCTTAGCAGAGCCCTCTTCCCTGTTTAACTACAGTTTTAGTTCCACTGCTCTGATTTACCATGCTTCCATGGCATTCCTAGTACTTTGTTGATGTGCATTACCTGAAGTTTGGGTTCTCTGTACACAGTTTAGTGATGGCCAAGATATCAAAATAAAGTTTCAAGGTGAAACTCTCTCTCTGTTCAAGATGCAACACAGCCTGGGAAATGCAAACTTTCCTGCGTCACCTGAAGATATCAGGAGCAAGCAGCCAGCAGGAGAAGCAAGCATATAAAGATTATAGTGTATTCTTATTTGTAAAGGTATGTTTACAAGACGGCCATTTAGTCTGTTTTCCATTCTGGTTTAGCCTTTAGCTTCTGGATTGGTGGGAATTTCTCTTAACAAAAAAAAAATCTTCAAATGTGTTTAAATACCTCTTAGATCTGTTTTGTTCAGAGGACGTTCAGTACACAGATCTGGTCAAATTTAGTAGCAGCTGATCACCTAATTCCTTTAGTGCCACCTGAAAACTGTATTGATTAGGAAATCTTCAAAAATGTTCTTTGATATTGAATGCTTGCCATCCATAGGTTTAAAAATTAATTTACCCTTTCAAGGTTTGTCTCAATTCAGGAAACCATTTTAGTACAAACTGAAGACCCACTGAAGCTATCAAATGTTAAGATTATGTTTAAAATTAAGAACATAGAATCATAGGGAAAAATGTGGCCAAAATTCAAAAAAATTCCATGCCTTTCTGCAAGGTAGGATTAATTATACCTAGATCTCCTCTGAAAAATGTCTGCCCAAAGGTCTGTCAATGATTTGATGATGTCTCCAAGCAGTCTAATCCAGGGCTTGTCTCTACTATTAGAATTTGTTCTCTAATGTCTTACCATAATCTTCATTTTTGTTATTTAAGCACATTGCTGCCTATCAGTGAAGAGGAGGTTCTTTCTTCCTACTTTTTACATACTATGGTGCAGTCATCTCGTTCTTCTTTTAAAATTATTTTAATTTATGCTTGTTTTCCTTATAGGTAAAGTCGTATGGCCTTTGGTCATTCTCTGCTTTTCTCTCTTCAATGAGTTCTTATCCTCCTATAAATTTTGTGCCTAAAGCCAAATGCAGTACTCCAGTAGGTTGACTATCTGAGCTGAGTATATCAGGTGGATTACTTCAATATCTCAGAGTCTGTAATCTTGTTTTAATATTTTTCAGTATGGGTCTTGTCCTTTTGCAGCTGTACTGAATATCTATATGACTTGCAGTTGGTTTATACTTTTAATTCTTTTTCTCCTTTTTTTTTTTGCATTTTGTGTCTCTCAGTATATACGGCTAAAAATTAAAGATTGATATATTTTTTCTACTGAATTCAGTGTCAATTTTGCCATTGTTTTCAGTGGAACATAGAATTTATTTCAATATAGCCCAATAGAGAAGTTAATCATAAGAACACTATCTTGAAACTAGAGAAATTGTAAGCTCTTTTCCAATTAAACTATTTAGCAGCCGTAAAATACCATACATATATATATTTACTGCACTTTCTACTAAATGCTTCAGAACAGTGTTTATTAGTAGCACATACATACATTTCAAAGAAAGCTACTCATTTATATTTAGTAGCTAGATATTGTTATTCTAGATACACTTTCTAAGCCTTGAAAGTATTACAGATGTCAAATGAAGTAGGAGTAGCCTCATTTCACTAGGAAAAAAAAAGTGAAAGGGGGATTTAGAAGGCTGAGTGCAAGAGCAGGAGTGTGTGTCCTTTAGACTCAAGTCTGTGATAAAAGCAGAGTTATGAAGCATGGGAGAAGCAGTCTGCATGTTGATAACACATGACAGAATACAAAAAAGGCAGCTGGCAAAGGTGAGCGTGTTAGAGATGGTCAGTAATGCTATGTCAATAATAACAATTGCTAACTATGTTGAAAATACCTCTTTAGCACATAATATTATAAGCATTTCTGAGTCAAGAAAACTAACCTGGTGATTATGGCAAGAAGGCTCAAGTGACTGAGGATCACAAAATTATTAACAAGTTATAATTGTTCAATCACATAGAATTGTGAAAGTGGTCCATTTCTAAAGTGGACTGTCAAGAAAGCATTTGCTCTAAAGCAGTTAAGATCTACTTGGTGATTCTCAAATTCTTTGAGATACCTTATTCTTCACAATGAAATATGCTTCCTTCATTTCAGCGAGACTGAGAACCAAGAGGAACATGCATCAAGTTATATAGCCAGGCACTGATTGTGGTAATCTGTTTAATTCAAATTTAAGAAAGCATTATATATAGATGCATTTCACAACAAATGGTCTGACTTCTTGGCATCTATTAATACTTCTCAGTAAACAAGATGTACAAATGGAAATAGCCTTATGGACATTTAAGGAGGATGCTCATATAACCTTTGAAATAAATGCAGCGAAGTTTTCATCCAACACCTGAGTGTTAGAACTTGTGTTGCTTAATATTTGACTCATCTTCTAGCCCATTATCAGGACTTATATTCCACTGTTAGCATACAAGATGCCTGCTCATATGGTATGGCACTGCTTGCTTTCCGTTACTGTGCTGAACCTACCACAGCTAATATGACACATCTCCTCTGGGTAATGCCATGTTTAAGAACGTTGTGGTTTAATGCCGGCCTGCAACTAAGGACCACACAGCTGCTCGCTTACTCCTGTCCGGTGAATCAGAAGAGTAAAAGTGAAAAAACTCATGGGTTGAGATACAGTTTATTAGGTAAAGCAAAAGCTGTGCATGCAAGCAGAGCAAAATAAAGAATTCATTCACTCCTTCCCATCCTTCCTATTCGTTCACATCCTTCCCATGAATACCATGGCAGGTATTCAGCCATCTCCAGGAAATCAGGGCTCTATCACGCACGATGTCGTATCATATGGAATATCCCTCTGGTCAGATGGGGTCAGCTGTCCCAGCCGTGTCCCCTCCCAACTCCTTGTGCACCCCCAGCACACTCGCTGGTGGGGTGGGGTGAGAGGTAGGAAAGGCCTTTACTCTGTGTAAGCACTGCTCAGCAGTAACGAAATCATCCCTGTGTTATCAACACTGTTTTCAGCACAAATCCAAAGCACAGCACTATACCAGCTACTATGGAAAAAAATCAACTCTATCCCAGTCAAAACCAGCACAAAGAAGAAGATGCTAATGAGCAATATTATAGTGCAGATTTTAGAGCAGCTGTGAGAAGAAAGAATCAGAGAGGCAGGTGAAAGCTTGTTTTACTTTTAAAAAATCACCTTTGATTCTCGAGCTTTTTAGTATTTTCTCTCCTTTCTAAAGGCATTGTAGTCTGCAAAGCTGAACACTCTCCCATTAGCAACATGTTCAGTCAAGAGCATCTGGGGAAATATATTTGTTGTATTAAAAAGACATATAAATATTCCCACATTTGCTTTGTGGGGGATAACACATAGCAGCTGTGTTGTAAAACCTCATGCTTTGCAGAACACAGTCCATCAGAAGAGACATGTGCTTTGGTTCATCTGAGAGAGACAGCTATAAATCACCAGGTGGTAATAGGAGTTGTCTGGGAAAGCTGCGCTCAGCAGCAGAGGGATGGAGGCACAGAGGAGAGCTTGGTGGGAGAGCGGCTTCCCAGCCTGCCTGTCTCTCTGCCGTGGCTCCAGCACAGTCACTCCTTCCCTGTGCCCCTACTGCCATACACTCCCTATTTTAATTTCCTGCCTCAGGCAGGAGAGCTTCCCCCTGCCCTTGGCACAGCTCCCACCTCCTGAAGCAGAGACGTGTTTGCCTCATTTCACCCACCTTTGCCTTAAGCAGAAGAGCTCCCCATCCCTCTGCTACCACCCGCTTCCTTGCGTGGGCTGTGGAGTTACTTTATTTACTGACATCCCCTTAGAGAGCTGCCTGCCTGCTAATAGGTGTGATCTCATCAACAGAGTACCCCCCAAAATCATTGCTGCTTTTCTGTAAGGGATGTGCAATGCTCAACATCGGTGAGAATGAGTGCCTCGGTATCATAAAATGATTTCCTAATGGAGGTTCAGACCTTGGAGGAGGCGAGAAGTGTAAGTGGTTAGCGTGTGACACTGGATCTGATTGCATATCTGCTTTATAGTAACGGAGGTGGGAAGCTGCTAAGAGAGCTGTGATCAGCTCCCAGCAGGCTAAATGTAGGTACCTTCCAAACTACACTGGGGTAATACTGTTGCTTTGAAAATTCCCCAAATCCCTGGAAAATTCAGGGGTTTTGTAGCCATGTGCTGATTTATTCAGCTTTTATTTGGCATAGAAAGGCAAAACTGTTTTAGAATATTTATTCTTTTCCCTAGGTAGAAATCTTGTCCATCTAATCAGTCAATGGTATCTTAGCCTTGCAAAATGTTTCACTTGTTCATGTTTCTTACAAAAGTTTGTTTCTGAACAAGTACCCCCTGGTCCAGACTATTTTGTCTTATATTCATGACAAAGAGCCAAATTTTGGTTCAAGAATCCTGATGTTGTGGTGTTTTTTAAGATAGAGTATTGGGTGTTAGATGTTTTTAGAAATGCTAGTCTCCTGCAGTAAGAGTATGGAGCAATAAGAATCATTTGATGTTTGTTTTGAGGTATTGAAGTTTAATTAAAACAAAGGAGGGGTAAAAGGATTGTAGTGACATGATTATTTTTATGTCTGTCCATTTTATTTAAGAATACTTCTGTGTTTCAGGCATACTCTTTCAGAGTTATACCGTGGGTTGTGAAATACTATATTTCCATACAAGCTCTGAGAAAATTCCATTGGTTTTGCCACAAATACTTGCAGATAAAGCCCTGCATAGTGCAGCAATGAAGTACTAGAGGCACTGGAAACAGGCAGATGCAACTGGAGATGCTATCACAGATCCTTTCATGCTGCTGCTGTCTTGCATTTTGGACCCCAAAGAAGATTTCTGTAAGTCTGACAGACTTGTCAGGCTTTTGTATGCTATATTATTTGGAAGTGATGTTGCAGGATGACATCTGCAGAGGTCAGCTATGCATCTACATTGTTGAGCCTAGGGTCAAGGTGGGTCCCTTACTGAGGAACACAAGGCACCGCTGCATCCGGCTGCATCTCAAACTCCTCTAGGAGCAGGAGAAGAAAGTAGCAGTTTAAAAGTACTGTGACTCCAGACCTTTTGTGTGAGAAGAGCCACCTGAGACTAGTAAAGATTACAGCCAAGTGTATGATATCTGCTGGAGTGTGAAAGGCCTGGAATTAGCAAAGGCAATTACTCACCAAGCAGCAGCACCCGCAGCTCAGGGAAGGGAGGCTGCTCCTACAGTGTCACACAGTGATAACCTCCAAGAGAGCCAGTGGGCAAACAAAACACTTGTCACTTCTCCTCAGCATTTTGTGGAAGCAGGTCTTCCTTTCCCTGAGTGGGTGCAAGGGGGCACAGATGGGAAGCTCACTCTTTAATTCTCTTTCCAGAGATCAGAGATACCCTGGCATGGCTTCTATTCCTTGGCTCATTCAAGGAGAGCAAAGAGAAGAGGGGTATAGTTTTCATTCCTTCCTCAGGCCTTTTATTTAGAAGAAGCACTGTGAGAAATAGGACCAGGTTTTTAAGCCCTTTATCCCATCAGGTACTGGGATAACAAGGTCATACAGACATGACGCATTGTATCTTTCTTGTGGGAAAACCAGAGAAGATTATTGGAAAAATCAAGGTTGTGATATATAAAGATTGTAGGGTTTTTCTCATAGGAAGCTCTTGTTGCACTTTTACTATGGTTGTTAAATGGAAAGCATGCAACAAATTGGTGGTCCGCTTTTGTAAAATGTTCTGGAGCTTCAAATGTGGTTAGCTTTATGGATAGTGTGCGCAACCTAGCTAGTGAAGGGAAATTAATCTATACTAGGTTAAATGCATCCTTCTATTAATCTGCATTGGAAAGGATAGAAATGTATATATGGCTGGACAGAAATAACAGAGGTAGACCAGTCTGGTGACTTCAGCAAGTTACCCCACAAGGTCGCCAGTAATGTCCTTTAATTTATTCAGTATTTGTCACTAGTTCCAGCCATGGCAGGAACAGCACTGTAAAAGCATAACAAGCTTGTCCACACCTGAAAGTTTACGATCCAGGGAGGTTGCTATCTCCCTCAGACCTGTACTTGTTTCACTAGTCCTTACTATGTCAAATGTGCTTCCAGGTAGCAGAACACCGATGTCGTATGGAGCTGCAGCCCAGCTATTCCCAACAGTCCTTGCAGGCTGCTGCAGCTGGGTCCAGCAGCCGGAGGGTCTGGACCTGCTTTGGTCTCCATCCACTTCTGGGGGTGGGTGTTCGCTGTAATGGCTGCAATAAGAATGAACACTGTTTCCAAGGGATATTTTTGCTAGCACACAGAGCAAAATCTTTGGTGGTGAGGTCATTATTATGTGTGCAGTCATGGCACAGAAAGTAGATCAGCTTCCTTCCAGGCCTGATCAGCAGCCGTCAATACTGCTAATGTTTCTGCGGTTGTTACATCAGTGCCCAAACCTCTTTGCTGTGCACAAACACCTCGAGTGAGATCTCTAGCTTTACTCACCACAGACCCAGCTTTTCACTGCCTCTGTGAATAATGGTTTTGGATTTCACCAAATATATTTTATATCCATAGGTGGAAAGGCAAGTAGGACAGAACAACAGTGTTTACTTTGTCCCCTGCCTCCAAACCTAACCACAGAAAAAAACTATTTACAGAAGAATAAACCAGTAAATAGCAAGAGATAATCCAGGAAAATGATTTGGCTTTCAATTCACAATTCAAACCTAACATATGCAGAAGTCATTAGCATATTGCAAACACCTGGTGGCTGCTATGAATGAGCTGATGCTCTCAGTGTGGCCGCAGAACAAATCTATATCCAGAACCGGCTATTGAAGATGGGCACTTGCTTCCAGTTCAGGTTAGACTCTCACACATCTTAATCATCAAGGATTTTGTAGACATCTCAGAAGGTTGTTACAGGCATGGACACCACGTTCAGGAGGGAGTGGATTTACTACTAGTTATTCCACTGCTATTGCATATTGACATATCCTGCCTCATCAGTAAACGTGGGGCAGCTTTATCGCACTTTCACTTTGGGATACTGCCTCTCAATTATCTTGTGGTAAACACAAGCAGTTATCACAGTGGAGCTGACATGTTACAAATCAATATTTTACTTTATGCAGTCACACCTTATTCTTGTGCTCATAACCAAAATTATGTACCTGCCATCTGTAATGTGTGGTTCTCCCTTTCCCTTGCAAATGACTTCAGTTTCAGCAGACACACCATTACTTCAACGACATATTCTAAGGATATATTTAGCTTTTGTGACAGTGGGCTCTGCTTTTTGTTTGTTTACATGGTGCATCTCGCTCTGGAGTTGAGATATTTATATGTTGGAATAGAAGGACTGGACCTGCTCTTTTTGTAGCAGAGCCAGCATCAGAACAGCAGTGGTGCTGCTACTCGTGCTAGGCTTGTTATGTGAATAAATACAGATGTCCCATTTCTGATACTGCCAGCTAGAGACCTTTCACAAGTTCAAAACTCACAGAAATGCCAAAAGAAAAAATATAGATGAAAGGTCAGAGCTGGCTGCATCAACAAACAGTTGTAGTTGAAAAATAAAAAAGTTATTTTTCTAAAATGGAAGAAGTGGGCAGGAGACCTGGCTATAGTCATGCTCAGAGACTTGTGGTCATCTGGAGTAGAGGATAGTGGAGGTTTTCTAGCTCCCTAGAATTTAATAATTTCAGATGAATGATGATACAGCTCTTGTATGTCTTGAATATACTTTTTCTTTCACACATCATATTTCATTGAATATACAAATGTGAATATACATTTTTCCACAAAAAATACCTTTGCACTTGAGTAATATTGGTAACATGAGTTTCTTAAGACTCTCTTGTGGAATACAGTGGGAACTTAGGTTCAGCCATTAGTCAGTCAGAAAAGATCAGATTGGAAGTGAAAAATCTTAGCTGTAACCCCCTCCTTACCAAATGATTAACATTATTTCAGATTTTAGAGTTAAAAAAAAAAGTTTGGGAAATGAAAAAGGGAAGATCATCAGAGCAGTATGAAGCTAGGTATGCTGCCTATCCTGTTTAGTTTATGAGAAAATATAAATACCTTATAGCAAGGTATAAACAATAGCCTACTGTAATAAAACATAAAATATTTTGCAATGCTGAAGTGAAAAATAATGGTAAACTAAACATTTAAAAAGAAAACAAAGATTTTTTTATATAAGACTTTATAAAGCATACTTCTCTATGGTATGTGGTTAAGTGTAGTTGTAGAGGCAATCTGAACTTTAATAACTAAAAATAAAGTGTTAGCTCATGAAGAACAATGAAGAATGAAGTAAAAATTCCAAAAGAGCTTAAAACTTATGTCTCTCATTCTTTACATTATCTATTTTTTGAGACAAGCCAGGAAATGACAGTTCTGTCTTAGAGAAGAAAGATAAACAGAAAAAGAGGAGTAGGAGTGTTAAACAGTGAAGCCCTCAGGAGTGATAGAGCTTCACAGAGAGGAGACCAGGGAGCAGTTGCAAGTACTCTTGGGGAAGGAGTGATGCTGAACTTGGAAACATAAAGCTAATCCATCTGGAGAAAAATTAAGCTGACACACTTCTATGCAATGGGAAGGAAAAACCTCTGGTGCAGTAATGCTAAAAGCAAAGAGGATATACAGGTAAGTATTTGTAATGCAATATAGCTTAAAATGAAAAGGTTGGTAGAACATGCAAGTGGATGGAGGGGAAAGGGGGGATTTGAGGACATATATCAAGTGCTGGGAAGCAGCAGCTGTCTTCCCACATGACTCTCTTGGCTCTAGGCCTTGTTGGTTACACATGGTTAAAATGAATCCTGGGGTAAGAGGGACTGATTTATACAAAAAGTGTAAAAAAAAACAAAGAAAAATTTTCACCTTTACTGAAGAAAGGGCTCATCAGAGGTACCAAATAGCAATTAACTGATAGGTGAAAACATTAAGGACAAGAATTGATGATTATTTAACATTACCAATCAAATAATTTTATACTGACAAGCAGAATGAATATTCTGATAAGGTGATGTGTTCAAAGGGAGAAGAGTGACCTAAGCCTTGTGTGGAACATGGATAAAGAGAGTGAGAAAACAAAGTAATAATAAAGGAACAAAGTAATAATAAAGGAACAATACTGAAAAAACTGTTGTCTAAGACTGCTTAAATAAGAAGCTGTGTGTGAAAGATGTTGAACACTGAGGCTTTAAAGGATAAAGCCCTAATCAGTGGCCTAGAGCTCTTTGGCCAGATAACTGTTGAATCGTGATAAATTCTGGGGGGAACCAAACAGGGATGGCAGTACAGAACCGAGTTCACCCTCCATTGGTGAATGAAGGGGCTGCAGGAAAGGTGAGGTAGGTGGCGAGGGTAGCTATCCCACTGCGGTTCCTGCCTTGTGTTCCTCCTCAGCCAGGCCTTAACTTTATATATCGCCAACCCTCTTCTGATGTGCAATCCCACATTTCAGAAATACCCCCTCAGCCTCACCCTCTGGCTGTAACCAGCAGCTTGTCTTGTAGAGCAGCAAACCCTGCCCTTGTGGATGGGGATGTGATGTTTGGTGGGGACCATGTGCTCAGAGGTCTGCTTCCCAGCTGCTGTGCACTATTACGGCCCCTGCAGCATCTCCTGATTTGACAAGCCAAAGTGTCCCCTGTCGTGGGACCTAAGGAGGCTCTGTCTTGCTTGTTGGAAAAGAAGATGCCAAGGAGGCATGTAGCTAAGCTGGGAAAACACTGATGTGGTCAGTATGAATCCTTTCTGGCTAATAACATATAGCTTCATAAATGACCTCCTTACCTGCAGACAGGAGGAAAAACAAGCACACATCTTGTTTGTTGACAGGTCAGGAACTACTGTCCTGTCAGCCTCACCTCTGTGCCTGGGAAGATCATGGAACAGGTCCTCCTAGAAGCTATGCTAAGGCACATGGAGGACAGGGAGGTGCTCCAGAGCAGCCAGCATGGCTTCACCAAGGGCAAGTCCTGCCTGACCAACCCAGTGGCCTTCTGTGATGGAGTGACTATATCAGTGGACAAGGAAAGAGCTACAGATGTCATCTATCTGGACTTCTGTAAGGCCTTTGACACAGTCCCTCACACCATCCTTCTCTCTAAACTGGGGAGATACGGATTTGATGGGTGGACTGTTCGGTGGATAAGGAACTGGCTGGATGGTCGCATCCAGAGGGTAGTGGCCAATGGCTCAATGTCCAGATGGAGACCAGTGATGAGTGGTGTCCCTCAGGGGTCCGTACTGGGATGAATACTATTTAATATCNGTACTGGTGAGCAAAAAGCTGGACATGAGCCAACAATGTGCGCTCGCAGCCCAGAAAGCCAACCATATCCTGGGCTGCATCAAAAGCAGCGCGGCCAGCAGGGCGAGGGAGGTGATTCTGCCCTTCTACTCTGCTCTGGTGAGACCCCACCTGCAGTGCTGCGTCCAGCTCTGGAGCCCCCAACACAGAAAGGACATGGACCTGTTGGAGTGGGTCCAGAGGAGGGCCACAAAGATGATCCAAGCGCTGGAGCACCTCTCCTATGACGACAGGCTAAGAAAGTTGGGGCTGTTCAGCCTGGAGAAGAGAAGGCTGTGGGGAGACCTTATTGCGGCCTTCCAGTACTTAAAGGGGGGCTATAGGAAAGACAGGGGCAAACTCTTTAGCAAGGCCTGTTGTGACAGGACAAGGGGTAAGGGTTTTGAGCTAAAGGAGGGTAGATTCAGACTGGATATAAGGAAGAATTTTTTCACAGTAAAGGAGGTGAGACACTGGCACAGGTTGCCCAGAGAGGTGGTAGATGACCCATCCCTGGAAACATTCCAGGTCAGGTTGGACGGGGCTCTGAGCAACGTGGTCTAGTTGGGGATATCCCTGCTCACTGCAGGGGGGTTGGACTAGATGACCTCTAAAGGTCCCTTCCAATCCAAACCATTCTGTGATTCTGTGATTTGTCAAAAGAGCTTAATGGATCATTCTATTTTCATGGTATTTCAGAGTTTCGTTTGCAGTTGGGCAATGAAACACAGCCCACGGGAAACAACTTTATCTCCCTTTTTTTGAAAGGTCCTATACACCTCTTGGGGACAGTGATAGTGAGAGCAGAGTTGAGGAGTGAGCCGGGCACTGGGGGAGCCTGGGCTGCCCCACTTGCAAAGCTGAACCGGCACAAGGATGGTGGCTGCCTTCCTTTTGCTCCTACAGCGACTCTAGGAGAAAAAGAAGTAGGAGGGTTCCACCTGCCGGACAAACGATTAAGCCGATTGCTCCTGAAAAAGGGATGGAGGAGGTTTCCATCTGCGATTCTGTGTTTTTACCTGTGCGAGGCAGAGAGGGACTAGCATCACAGGTCTAACTGCTTTGCTCTCCATACCCAACAACAGTCGTAGTTCGGTATAGATTACTGTAATGTCTTCTCCTGCAATGATTTTCTCTTGAGGTTAGTAGATTAGTATCAGAGGTTTGCAGATTTCCTAATGAGCTACAGTCCTAAAAGCAATGAGCTCAAATGAGCTCAGATCTATTTACATGCAAAAGACAAACTGTCCTTTCTATTCTACTGCTGGGTGCTGAAATAAGTAATATAACCCTTCAGGAGCCCTCTCCCTTGTGACTAATAGGTGCTGAGAATTGCAGGGCACAATGTTCATTACCTAATAGCAGGATTTTTTTTTCCTTGTGAGTCAGAGCTAACCCAATGCCCCAGCACGGAAAACTGAGACATAGTGTTTATTATTCAAGGGTCACAGAAAACCAAAACTTGTCACTTTTAGAAGCTGAAATTTGAAACACAGATAATAAATTACTGCTTTTCTGTCTCCTTTCAAGCATTATCCAAAATACCACTGCAGCTGGTTGAAATTCTTGCAGATCCCACCTGATCTGACTCATGACCTTGTCTGTTGACACAGTTGGGAAATCCAAGGAGCACCATTTTGCCTCTTCATGACTTTATCTCAAGTTATGTCCTTTGTCTTTATAAATCCTGGGGCAGGTGCTGCCTCATACTGGGGATTTGAGCTGTTCCAAGCCCCACTACAACCCCAGGAAAATCAGTTGCAGGGGTTTGCCACCATGCTGGGATTCTCCTTGAAGAAAGAGGAGCTAAGTATATACATGTATAAAACTCTACCTGTTACATATTATGTGCACATAATATATGTAACATACAGAATTGCAGTTAGTAACATCATTTGCACTGATTTTTCATCCAGTTTCTTCCTCCTCTGGGATGTTGAATTGGATGTAAGGTAGAAGATATTTGAAAATGGTGTACAGACTGCTAGAAAGTCATTGATTTCCTTTTTCTCCCTAAAATGTACATCCTCACAGTACACCCTGCAGCAGAGCAAACCAGTAACACCAATTAGTGAGTGTGTTTCTAACAAATCTTGTGTGTGTCTGGAATACACAAAGCAGAGAGCAACAGTAAAAAAAAAAAAAAGGAAAAAAAGAAAAAGAAAAAGATCACTAAGGCTGGCAGCCGAGTCTTCTGCTTCTATCGTGCCATAGCCATACTAGAAGAAAAAAGCAACAGAGATCTGTGGAATGCAAATCTGCAGAAGTCAAGGATGCCTGCAGTTACAGTGTGTAAACAGTAACTAGTTTTGTGGTGGAACTGATTAGAAGCACCACTTGTCCTCAAAAGAGCCAGCTAACATATTTTAAAATCAATCTGTAGCTGAATAAATGTACAATTGAAAAGGCTCATCAGATCTCCAGGCTTAAATGGATTCCTGTTACAGGTTAACCATGATGTAAAAGTAGCATTAACCTTCCCTCATCACCCTCATGGGACTCACTTTCTCACCTGTGTATTAATCGCACATTTGATCAGGGAGAGAGATACCACCTTGTGGAACTGGTTAAGTGTTCCCTCTTGATTTCAAATTTATTGTCTTAGAAAAATACTATGCTTCTGTAGGACGTAAAGATAATGCCAAATGTCCTCTGTGAAGGACTGGTGAAATGTGACTGACAGGTATGCTCATTGGAGCGAACAACTGGCAACTCAGTGCACGAAGGACAGACCAGCCCAAAATAGAGATCTGGACCTTGCAGCAGCTGGGGAATTTGCAAGTCGGCTTCTTACTTCCCTGCTACAGCAAGAATGATCATCAAATGCAAGAAGTCAGATTCTGTCTTTGGCTTTGCGGTAAGAAAAGAATATGGGCCTGGAGATTATAAGGAGCGTTTTATCGGTGGAGGATGTGCTGTACTTGCTGGTCAGATATGAAGCTTTAAATTACTTTTAAAGTAACCTTGGCTTTAAACAAGTAGGACTGCAGTTGTCTGTTTTAGGGTGCTGCATGGCCATATACATATACTGTCTACATTTTAAAGGGAAGGCATATGACTCATCTACTGTGAATTACTATTTTTGACATGCTGTTGCACCAGACAATTGTGTCAGGAGGATGTAAATAATTGCATTGGCTGCTGGTCTCCATACTGCTACTTTCTATAATACGAAATTAATTGAAATGCAGCTGACAGAGAGACCTGATCCAAACATCCTGCAAGATACTCTTTAAAGTAGAATAAGCATATCCCATTTACTAGTCAGATTTAATATAGGACTGACAAAAGCTGCCTAGATGCTGTCATCGGAATTTATTGATTCATTCATCTTCTTACGTTTTGCTAGGAGAACTAACTATGGAGTGATTTTTCTTTTTCAAACACCTAGAGCTTTGCAATCACCAGGAAAGGCTTAGTCAACCCTACTTTTGTGAACTGAAAGGGAAGGGTACGAGAAGAACTACAGAGCAAAAGCCATACAACAAAAGTTTTGTGTGCCGTGCAGCTCCTGTTTCTTTAGAGGAAGAGTATGGCAGTCCGTGTAAGGAGGCTAAAAAAAAAGAAAAAAAAAAAGAAAGAAAGAAAGAAAACCAGCTGCTGCCGGCGGATTCATTCCTGAAGATGCAGCAAAGGGGGATAGGAGGTGGCAGGGGGTGCCCGTCCTGGGGGTGTGCCCGTCCCTGGGGGTGACTGTCCGCCCTGGGGGGGCTCGTCCCAGGGGTGCCCGCCCCGAGGGGTGCCCGTCCGTCCCGGGGGTGCCCGCCCATCCCGGGGGTGCCCGTCCGTCCCGGGGGTGCCCGTCCCGGGGGTGCCCGTCCGTCCCGGGGGTGCCCGCCCGCCCGGCCCGGCGCTCCGGCAGAGGGCGGCAGAGGAGCGGCGTTGAGGGGCGCCGCCCGCCCCCTCCGCGGCTGGCGCTCGGCGAGGCAAAGTTTGATTTCAGCTGCTCTTTAGCCCCTGGAAAGGTTTTCTTCTAGGGAAAGGCTTCTTGTTAACCTTCTCGGAAACCCTCCCCTTCCCTTTTGCAAGGGCCCACGGCCCCTTAAGAAGACCCAGCGGTGGCTGTCGCAGAAACGTTTGGGAGTCAAAATCTACAAAATGCAGCGCCGCTACGGATAGTATATGAATCCTTGCGGTACGCTGGCAACGTGCCAGGTGCCGGGATAATTTCTCCCTTATTCCTGCTAGGGAACGGATGACTGGACATTTGTACAGTGCTCGTGAAAGGAGAAAGTTTCTCTTCAGGCCAGGCAGGGAGCTGGCATCTGCAGTTCGCCTTTCCTTGTGTTGTTTTGCCAATGCCATCAATCTACACCCCCCTTTATAAGAGCGAAAGGCAATCTGAGAACAGTGGAGTAGCTACCTTAAATCAAAATAAACCCACAATGACAGATGAAGCTCGCAGCACAAACCCCGCTTGTTCCAGCCACAGGGTAACAATCGCCTCTTTAGACTGCCCTGCCCAAAGCGGTCCGGGCAAAGAAGGGCACGTGGATTTCTGGAGGGGCGTCCTGGTTTCCGAACAACACCCCTGTTCAGGGAGTGCAAGTGTGGAGGAGTCCGGCACAGATGGCTGAGACAAGTGTTGATATGGAAAATCTGTTTCAGCCTCCCTGGACGTGGAGGCAACACCCCGCTGGGAACTGCTGCGGGCACCCCGTGGCAGCTCAGGGGGAAGGAGCAATAGTCCTGGGATGGTACCTGTGGGAAAGGGGTGGGGAGAGGGGGGAGTAGGAGGGAGGAGGAGGGATAAGTGAGGGGGTGCACAGTGCTCTTTGGGGAAGGGGGGAAATGAGGCAACAGAACTGACCTACAAGGGAAATGAGCAATCAAGTGTGTCATTGCAGCCAGGAGCAGTGAGAGATTTCTTTTTTCTTTTTTTTTTTTTCTTTTTAAATTACAGAACAATCAGTATTTCATTCCATTTCGAAATGGAAAGCCATTCCTTATTCATTAAAAATGTAAGTTCCATAAAATATGGATCAGCAGCAGGCCCCTCTGGTGAACAGTGAGTTACAGTCCTCCCAATTTGAACTAAATTATTTGTGTTGGTTTTACGATCTGGAATGCAAAGTCCTCTGCTCCAGTGCTTCTTTCCAATGATTTTAAGCAGTTTTATTATAATACTTGCAGCTTTTTAATGTCTGAACAAAGTAATACATTCAGGGGTTATGAGAGGAAAAAGGGAAAGGAGACCAGAAAAGCACCTCTTATAATGGAAAATAATAATAAAAAAGTCGTAAAGCACTCCTGTGTAGGGGAAGGGGGGAAGGAAGCGGGATTTAGTAATGGAACCTCAAAGTATAATCTCTTCAAATTTTCAAGTGCTTCATTCATTGACTTGAATCTGAACCTAGTTATAATTACAGGTTAGCTTTGGAACATGAAGGACCTTGTTGCCTTGCACAGATACAGACAATTTTGCCAAAGTATCCTCCTTTCAAACCCAGTCTCAGTTAAGCACAGTCTTGTATTGAAACTCAACTGATCTTACATGACATACATCATTAGTTATAGCCACAAAAGAACATCAGAAGAACATGAAGAAATGGTATGTTTTGTCACTACACAACAGAATCAAGCCCAATCTTGCCTCGATCTCAGGTTTGAATTTACAATGCTTTTCTTATAAGTTTGCTCAAAACCAAAACTACTAAAGCTCTTGGGCTGTCCCAAATTGAAAATAACTATAACCTCTGAGTCTTAAATTAGAACCAGGATGCAAAATGTACATATATTTTTCCTTCTAAATAGTTTTGTTATATAGGAGTGTGCAAAATCTCTATTTTTTCATTGTAGGGATTCTGGGAAAGAAATCTCACTTTTATTCTCTACCTAAAATGTGTAGTATTTCTTTTCTTTTTCCTGCAAAAATTTAAAACATGCTGAAAAGAACTCCTCTCTTCTGATTAATGAAGCTATAAGCTTGAAATCCATCTGAAGATTAAGGGCACTGTCTTCTCTATGGAGTCACACTAAATTGAATGTTATTTATAATTTATAGGAAAGCTGAGTAGGAGGAGACTTCTGCAATATATAAGCTTTCATCCATTAATTTAATGAATATAATTATTCCCTAAATCTTATACATAATTCTTGCCATGTTGAAAGAGTAGCCTGCACAGGTTTTTCAGAGTATTACCACTAAACCTCCTTAAACTTTTCTCAACTTACTTTATTTGAGATGCACTGAAAATTACCTCATTCTTCTGGGTACCATGACACTACATGCTTTCTAGGTTCCTACCACATACATTAATAAATATTATAGTGCAAAATATACATTATACAGAATTATTCACCAACCAGATTCAATGCATTTACTCCTAAGGCCTGAGTTGTGCCTTGCTGAGCATACGTTCTCTAGCTGAAAATTGATGAAATGTCTTGGAACTTTAGAGCTGGTCACCAGTGTCTTGTGCAGCTCCCACTGAAGTCAGCGTGTGGCTGCCTCTATTGATTTCAGAGAGAGCTGGTTTTGCTCTTCGAAGCAAATACTGTGTCTCCTACTGAAGGAGAGCACCTACTGGGCACCTGTCAGAGCTGTTCCTGAGCAATGACGCAGGGCTCAGACCCATTGCCGTTCCACCACCGTAATCTGACTTCATTCTATATTTTTTTGTATTGTGTCATGAGGATGTAATACATCCTGAAGAGACAAATACTCAGCTGGTAGAGGTCAGCATAACAGTAGTGTTTCTATTAACGAACCTGTCTCCAAAATTCAGGGCCAAAAGCTGCCTACTTCAGTAAGCACAGTATAATTCAAAATCTCTGGCAGATCCCTGAAGATATTATGGACAGCAAAACTTCTATTAGACTCTTACCTTTGAATGTCACAGATATCTGAGAACAAACCTGTTTCATAATTTTGTTGTAAATTTTAAGTCCAATCATTACTACATGCTCTCCAACACACAGTTAAAACTTTGTCTTCTAATATTTGAGCCATTGTCTCTGTGATCATTAGAGTTTCATAGACATAATGCTCTTAGTATAAACCAGTTATTATAGACAATGTACTTTCAATAGGCAAAACCACTAGTCCATCAACAAGACTAATTATGGTTTAAACTTTTCTCCATTCATAGGAATCTGTAAGTTCCCTCTTCAGAAAAACACCTTTTACATAGTATTCCTAATTTTTACTGCACACACTTCTGTTGCTGTCTCTTTGAAATGCCTCTTATTTACACATTTAATCTCCTTTTCAAGGTTTTAACACTTGGCTGTATATATACGTTCACAGCTGTGACAAATTTAATCTCTAAGTCTTTGAGCTTTTTTTTTCCCACCAACATTTCACAGAAATCTGTACAGTTGTCCTTAATTTGAAGGAGTGCAGAGAAGCAGCTTATGAAATCCAGATATTTCCCCATGTTTCTGCAACCCACAACAGACACCTAGCTGATTACAGCTGGGACCTGTTCCAAGTGAAGGCACAGAGACAGAAATTTCAGTGGTAGCTCCCTGCTAGCGCAGTGAAAGTTACTGGGGCTGAACTTGTTTGGTACTTCTGAAGGTGGGGAGTGGAATTTTCTACTGTTTTTCCTACTTTTCCCACATCAGCAGCATGTGCAATGATCAGCTGCTGAATATGGAGTTTGGAAAGGGCAGAGCCTGTGAATCCCTTCCTTACAGTGACTGGAGAGGTATGTAATTAGTGTATCAGTGACAGAAAATGCTCCTTACTCCTCATACGTATTTGAGAGGTAGCAAGTCCTGTAGGAGTGGCTACAGGCTTTTTTCTAACTCTGCCTTATGGCGCCAGGCCCCTCTCCTGTCCTGCTAGGCTTGTTATCAGCTCACTGTGGGAGTTTGCTGTCTGAACCAGAGTTTGGCACCATGCATCCCTGCGGTCTGACATGTGATTTAAGTGTAGGATAATAGTAAAGGACTTGAAAATTGGGGCACAGGTTGTAAACAGTGGCCACACAGCTATGAACAACTCTGTGATGGACAATGGCTGGCTGTTGGAGAACAGCAGCCTTGAGAGCTGAGAAGAAATTGCTGTACATCAAAGTATATAAGTATAACAAAGAAGAGAAGGAACAGCAAAGCATGGAAACACCCCAGCTGATCATCTGGGTGCCATCCCTGCTGCAGCCTTGGAAAATCACACCTTCTGGTGTCACACTGTGATCTGCCCAGAGCAAAGGCCAAACCATCCAGAAATGCAAACATTTTGCGAAAGCTCCAGGTCCTGAGTCCGGGGAGAGGAGTGGGATCGCTGCCTGCTCCCCTTGTATGTCACTGAACTCAGCAGGGACCACATGCAATAGAGCAAACAGGTAGAGACGTTTGTGGGTCTGCCCAAAATTACATATAAAGGATTAACATGAAATAATTACAGATCCAGAGGTAGGCTTAGGATTTTGCTACTAAACACTGCTGTTAAAGCACTTATACGAGACTAACTGGTAGGTGGATGACAATGTATTCAAATGGAATTTACTATTAATAATACCTGTATAATTGTCCTGTCAAGATTTTAATGGTAGAAAATTGAGACTGAGGTATGAGCAAACAGGAAAAAGGTGAAGTTTATGACTGTAAAGCAATTGGATAAAAAAATGGAAAAAAGAACAGCTGTGATCAAAAGATCTAAACAGATCTTTTGACAGACAACTGAATCCAGTATATGCAACTATTCTCTGTGTGTTCACTATAGTCAAAACCCTTCCAAGCTGTAAAGAGCTGTTAGAATGGACATGGATATTCTATGGAGAAATCAGCTGTAGGGCTGGGCACCCGAGGCTTGCAAAACAGACACAGGCTAAATTGTCTGAAATCCAGATGGTGAAGGGTCAGGTCCCAGTGTATTCCTCCCATATACTTGGCCCAATACTTCACACCTTTAATTTTTTT
>VZTV01092678.1:0-36532 GCA_013400875.1 Anhinga rufa | reverse complement strand
GTGTAGTATGGGAATGCACAGGTCGCTAATATGGAATTTAATTCATTAACCTGATACCATCTTTCATTGTCATAGTGACTACCCATCTGCTTATAATATTTTAAAAGTAGTCATTCAGAATGCCCCTTTTGAGAAACAGTATTACTAATTCAAAAATACCAAAGTAATATGTTTTCCTCTTTTGTTATATACTGAAAAGCTATAGTGTAATTTTAAGTAGAAAAAACGTGGGTTTTTTAAAATGAAAATCATACTGAAAAAAAGCTTTTGACCCAACCTTCCTTAATGGTTGCAATTTTAAATATTGTTTTTGTAGCACAAGGAAACACAAAGCAAAAGAAAAACTTTAAACATCCCTTTGAAATTCAGACTTTCTACCTAGTTATAACAGCAACTTCATTACAGAAAAAACTCTTATTGGGGTTTGTTCAGTAAGTCACCAGAAATGTATTGTAATTCATGTGAATCTTATTTGTACTGCCTAGTTAGCTCTTGCAGCTCTTGCAGGTCAACCTATTTTATTATTTCCATTCCTGCAACCTTCTTGTGTGGGTGATTCAGCTAGTGGTATACTTCCCTCCCAATCAGTAATCAAGCCAAGTTGTAGTCACTGTGCAGCCAGAGAGGCCATCTTTCAAATGAGGCATATGAACAAGGTTATGATCTCTCAGTAATTTGTAATCTCTCATAGAACATGTTGCAAACCTGGGAACTCTGTTTGTTTTGCTTAAGGTTTAGCTTGCTAGGACTACAATCAATACTGAATTTTACTTTACGTTTTGTCACGTGTAGATGTATGTGGCCTGTTCCTATGTTATGAGTGACACACATCTGAACACCTCTTCCTTCCTGTAAAAATTATCAATCAAATTTCTCTGTTTACCTTCACCATGGCTTTAATGTTGCTTGTCTTTTGACTTTACACTGAACCTGTTCTTTTTCTTTCTTCAGAGTACAATAAAATATTTAACCCATAAAACAAGTGTGTTATCTCTGAAACCTCAGACAAAATTCAGTACTTGTTATAATTTGGATAACCAATAACTTGTACTCCTACAATACCTCCAACTGTTTAGACATCAAAGGGCTTCAAGAACCTTAAGCAAAGACATTAAACTAAAGTTGAAACCTACTAGTAATGTCTTCAAGTTAACATTTTTCTGTAATCTGCTACACATTTCTTTAGGATTGTACTTTAGTATTACAACATGCCTGTAAGGTAGGGAAATAAAATAATCTCCATTATATTGACACAAGTGAAACTTTCCACTCAGTTACAGAGAGAGCTCAAACTGAATAGTTTTAGCTAGTTTCAGACATAGCTCTCCTCTTAAAGTTTTAAACTTCCATTATTTCTCCTGCAATTCCATCTGTGAATTGTTTGATTGCATGCCAAAACTGTTAGATGGGATTGGTTTACAACACTTCTTATAGTGTTAAAAAGAAGCCATATTTACCTCAGAAGCAGCACCACACTAATGATGGGTGAAGTGACTTTTTCATTTTGTATTTCTTAGAGACTAAAAAGCTAAAAAATGTGTTAACAGTCTCCCTAATCATCTTACTGTAAAGGATGTTTCATATAATTCTTGTATCCATTTTCCCTTTCTATGTTTTCCCTTCCATGCTTCCATGACATTTTAAAAGTATGTCAATGAAACAGCTATTTCAATAGTGTTCCTCGCAGTGCCATGTATTAAAAACAACTCTGTCATGTTCAAAGCTCTCCCTTACTTTTATAGAAGAAAGCCACTGTATTACTCTTGAAGTTTAGATTCTTCCCAATGTCTTTCTCAGTACCAGAGCTTTCACTAGTACTGTTCTTTGCTCCATTTGTAAAATCTATATTTCAAGTTTTCAGATCTGTTCTTTTTAAAAATTTATTTATTAGCATGACATTGGCCAACTAAAAAGTTCAATATATTATTGGGCATAATTGCTAATTCCAGATCAGAGGTATGAATGACCTCTTTGTAATGAATTGATAAATAATGCTATTATTTCATCATCTGATTTTTTTCAATAACCAATCTTTTATTTTCCTTGTAAATTGTGGTTTAATATATTTTATAGAATTTGTATTACAAGCAGTCCTTGTGAGACTGTATGGAGTTTTTCTCACAGTAGAGTAGAGTGGAGTAGGTAATGATATCCTCATTTGTTGAAAACTACCCTGTAACCTTTTTTTAATATTATTCTTTAAAACACTAATCAAGTATTTAACTAATGTTTAAAACAAATCCATATATTTCATATCCATATTAGGTTGTATGGCAATAGAGAGAGTTTTTTTCCATACTTGTGAGAATTCAAAATCTTTTTTACAGATGAACTGGGATATTTAGGGATGAATGGTAGAACGATGAACATTTTTTTTCTACCTGCATTTTCTACCCTTGTTTCATAGTTACTTAAGTACATAGATAACTCACTACTTAAAATTAGAAGAGATTTGAAATAATAATTGAGGACATTTGATTTTAAGATGTTAATAAGTGTTTTTAATATTTTGCATTTAGGTATCTGTCTTTTCTTGGAATTATCTTCCCTTACCCTAGCTAGGTGAGTATGATCTTCGCCATTGTTCTGGTCTAATGTTAATCCCAAAGGATACATCATCTGTCACTAAATGTTCAATATAAAACTGCTCATTTTGTTTCCTTTCACTCCTTGTGGAAGCAGAGCACAAAACAGTCCCTTTGGCATGTTCATCAAAACTGTGATATCACTGATTAAAATGCAGAGGAACTGGCATTTTCCTTTTATCTGCAGTCCACCATATCTTTATTGTTTGAATCTCATTAACACCGTGTTTCTACTTTCTCTTTAGCATTAGTATTTTTGTTTTGGTTTGGTTTGGTTTGTTTTTTTTTTGTTGTTGTTGGTTTTTTTTTCCCACATTTATAGGAAACTAATTAAATAGACACAACCAAAAATATTTATATAGGTTTCTCAAGGAACTTTCTGTGATAACATTTGAAACATATCTTCCTAGTATTTATTTGGTCTTCCATCGTAATTCAAAGGTAAAGTACAAAATCTGGTGTAATTTAAAACTGTATGTCTTTTATGCAAAAGCCATCAGTTCTTACATATATTTTACATGTACCTTATCCCCTTTTAACCTTTTCTTCCCTTTGCTCTTCATATTTTACTATTAAGATCAGAAATTTTTTTAAAAGTTATTTCCAAATGTCGGTATTGGTCTTGTGAATTTACCATCTTTTTAACAGTATATTCCACAGGATGCTCTTTATAAATGTCTAAATGGTCAGCTTTCCTTGCATATTTCTTCATCAGGCTGTTTAGTATAAGGTGCATCCCATTTTGACCAGGCTCCAAGTGCCACATTTTTGCATGTAATCCCATCACATACTCTTCACAGGATAATCCTTTTCTTACATTGGAAGATATAAAATCTATTATCTTTTTCCAAATTATAATCAAACAAATGTTTTGGTACTATGGTGTTTTCCAATGATCATCTAAAGATTGAACTAGGTACATATAAATTCTCCATCTATGTATATGTATATGTATATGTACATGAATATGTATATGTATATGTATATGTATATGTATATGTATATGTATATGTATATGTATGTGGCGTATATGTATGTGGTGTATACGTATGTGGTGTATGTGGTATATATGTATGTATACGTGTATATATATATATGTGCATGTATAACCATATGTACAGCAAACAACTTTCACAGTATTATATCCTATTTTTTTAATGAGTGTCCCTATTTCTTGGCAGAAAAGAGAAGTCTGTATTTTGGGATCAAAATTGACAGAGCTGAAACTACTCTTCCTCCTCTTTTCTCTTAAGAAATCAAAGCGAATAATTTTCACAATAAAACTTAAGGAAAAGAAGTTTTGCACAACTCTCTAAGACCCTGAATTCATCACTGAAAATGGGAAAAAGACAACCTGTGTTAAATACTTTTGTAGCTATTGGAGTAACACACTTTCTTTACCTGTTTATCATATTGTATCTCTTGAAAAGTTTGGCATCCAATTACTTCTATGAATGTGAAAAATAATATATTTTTTCCAAATCAACAGTTATTCACTTAACCCACAGACTTAACAAAGAAGTACCTATTGATCAGCAAGCTGAATCTCATAGAATTTTCTATACCTTTTATATGACTTGGCTTACAATAGTCCATGAAGACCTTATTATCATTAGATAACAAAAGTTAAGGATCATTAGATTAATGAGTGATTTGACTATCTGTCATTTGCGAAGACATTTTGTTTCTTATGGTGTTCCTTGAAGACAAAAGCCAGCATAAACTGTACTGTGTTATTTTGGATAATTCATTTGCGTGTATGTGCATGTGTTGGGTTTACATCTATCTAAGACAAAACAGTTCTTACTGTGTAAAAAATCTTGAGCTGTAAGGAAAATATTGCATCTTGAAGTGTTTGGTCAGCAAATAAGGGAGGGTGTTTCAAGTTCAGCAAACTTTGTATTGATACTTATTCTGGAACATCCCTTCCTGTGCAGCTTGTCAACTATATTGGAAGATGCTGTGTAGTGTCAGCTGATACTTGATGTGAGTAAATAGGAAAGTAGTGTAAGCAGGAAATAAAGGATTTAAATGCCTTTTAACCAAGACTGGCTAAAGACCTTGGGGGGGGTGTTATTTTTTCTTTTAATGTGATTTTTATTAGAAATTTTGAAGACCACCTTTTTTATTATTGTTTTTTTCTTCCATAACAAATTATGTATGGTTTTTATAATGTTTATTCCTTCTGAATGTATTTCTTAAAATATATTAAAATCTTCATTTCAAATTGAAACAGAAACTGACCCCAAGTATTTAACCTTTAATTTTTGTAATCACTTTACTTTTACAGGTATTACAAATGCTTTCTAGTTTTGTTCAGTAATTCAGTAGTTCCATTCCTATTAAAAGCTGTCATGTACATTAAGAGATAAATTATCTTCGGAAGTAAATCCACTAAATTCTTTGTAGTTATATTAGCAAGGAATTTAACTTGAAATATTCACTTTCAGTACTTCTCAAATCCAGTAAAGTCTCTCAGTTTTTATTTCATTTCAAGTATATCTGTCACTTGGGCTTTAGCTGTAACTACTTTCCTTTTTCTTACACATATTTTTTTTTTCCTGTGGATATTCACAAGCTGATGACTAAGATCTGAGTAATACATGAAAATGATAGCATAAACTTAACTTGAGTTCATTTTTCCTTAATTCCTATTGGAAAAAAATTAGCCTTCAAATTGTTATTTCTGTCATGTTCTTGTGGTATAATGACTTCTAATATTCAGAAATAACAGACAGTAATTAGCTGAAAAAAAAATGAAACAAATGACACTTCCAATTTTATATGGAGAAAAAAAAATTAGTGTGGATTTTCTAAACTGGACATGACTTGAATAGAATAAAAATAATTTATGTTTATGATAAATACAGCAATTGCATATCCCACGGTGAGTGAAGGAAGCAACAGGAAAAAAAAATAATCAAAAGTCTAAAGTCTGAAGCAGTAAAACTTGAATGTAGGAAAGCTATCTGATCTTTCCTTTTTCATGCTGGAATTAGGAGGACTGTTCCTCAATAAAGAAAGGGTGGGAGAGTCATTTGAATTTGGAGGGAGAGGGAGGGGAGGGGAATGGCTGTGATGTCTTATTATCTCAGTAAATCATGCATGGGATCATCTTCTCTCAATTCTGATACTCCTCAACCGTACAGAAATACAGGTCATGATTTCCTTTTAAGCCTATCATGTAATATTTAGACAAAGATTTTATAACAACAAAAGGTAGGCATACTGGATTGATATTGTGGAGCTAACACTTTGTTATGGTTTTGGCTGGGATAGAGTTAATTTTCTTCACTGTAGCTGGTGCAGTGCTGTGTTTTGGACTTAGTATGAGAATAATACTGATAACACACTGATGTTTTGGTTATTGCTGGGTAGTGCTGAACTAGTCAAGGACTTTTCCAGCCTCTCATGCTCTGCCGGGTGCACAAGAAGCCGGGAAGGGAGGAGGCACAGCCAAGGGAGCTGATTCAAACTGGCCAAAGGGATATTCCATATCATATTGCGTCATGCCCATTATATTAAGTGGGGGGAGTTGGCAGGGACTGGGGGGTGTGTGCAATCGCGGCTCGGGAACTGGCAGCGTTGGTTAGCGGGTGGTGAGCGGTTGTATCACTTGTGGGGTTTGGGGTTTGGTTTTTTTTTTCCTTCCTTTCAGGTTTCGTTTCTCTCCCTCGTTGTTTTCCTTTTTATTATATTATATTATCCTAATCATTGTTACTATCATTACTATTATTGCCTTTTTTTTATTCTAATTAGTAAACTGTTCTTATCTCAACCCTTGAGTTCTCTTGCTTTTGCTCTCCCAATTCTTTCCCCCATCCCACAGGGGTGGGGGGAGTGAGCGAGCGGCTGCGTGGCTGCCAGCTTAGTGCCGGTGTTTAGTTGCCGGCTGGGGCTAAACCACGACACACTTTAACTCACTCCATAGTATCTTTATTATAGTAAACAAAATGGAGAAATGGCGAACTAATAATACACCTTACGTAGTTAGCTCAGAGGCTAACTATGAGACGTTCTTTCCTCATGTGTGCAGTACTAGACTGTATGTATCACTTGCAGCTTAAAAGAAGCATGGTCTAAAAACTCTTCTAGTCAATAATGCTTTAACATGAAAAGCTGGCAAGAATCATTTTATTTCTTTCTTAACATGACACTAGACTACTTTTTTGCTTAACAGTGTACAAGGTCTTGCTTAGAAGTACCTTGGTCTATGAGAAATGAAAAGGGCAGGCAAGATGTCAGTAGAAGATTAAAAAGGGAAAAAAAGGAAAAAAAAAAAGAAACAGTCCAGAGGTGTCTGTGGAAACTCCTAACATCTGAACTTGGCAAGTTATTCAACATTCCCACATGGAATAAATAAAGACACTTGCATAAATTTAATGTCCTTATGAAGAGCCAGCATGGCTTCTGTACAAGGAAGTTCCACTTTAAACTCTACTGGACTGTTCTGAAAAGGTGAATAACACATACCTAAGGGTAATTTAGTTGATACACCTGAATTTCTGAAAGTTTTATGACAACCTACCCCACCAAAGGTTACTGGAGAAAGTAAGTAACCATGGTAGGGAGGAGGTAAATGTTTGGACTATATTAATAACTATTTAAAAGGCAGGAAATTGAAGGTAAGGATAAGTGATCAGAAGAGAAAAGATAACCAGTCGAGTTCTTCAGTGATATGGGTTGGGAGTTATTCTGTTCAACCCATTTATACTAGCATAGAAAAGAAAGTGAGCAGTAAGATGAAAAAGTTTTCTGATGATGTTATCTTCTTCAGGATAAAATGAATGAAGGTCAGGACTGACTGTGAAGAATTACAGAAGAACCTTATAAAATTAAAAGGTAGGATAATGAAATTGCAGATGTAATTCAGTGTGATGGACTTGCTGAAGAATCCTAACATTTTATTCAGGAAGTGATGGTCTCTGTGTTACTTTTGTCACTCAAAAAAAAAAACTTGGCAGTGTAATAAATTTTTCCTTGAAAAATTATGCTTCAGTGAGCAGGAATGATTTAAAAATTGCAAATTAAATAGTAGGTTCATTAGGAAAAGATTGGAATCAAAACAGAAGACCTCACTGTGATATTTTTTAAATTTTTTGTTTTGTTGGCTTTTTGAATACTGAGTGCAGTTCTTGTCTCCCTTTCCAAAAGTTATTTTATAGCATAGAAAGACTTTCAGAAGGAAAAAATCAAAGATGTTCAGAGTTATGGAATGGCTTCTATATGAAGGACAATCATGTAATCTAGGATACTACAGCCTGGGAGAAAGACAGCTACGGACAGTTATGATACAGGGCTACAAAACTGTAAATGGAGCAAACAGAAAAAAATATGTATTGCTGTCTCCTTTGGCAACAAGAACCAGGGAGTATCAGATTAAAGTAGGAAGAACTGATTCAACACAGACAAGGAGCTGTTTTCTTGCACCTCTGGTGGCAGAGACTGGATGGGGTGCATGCTGATTGCTGGCATGGGCTCAAATACAGACTGAACTGCTCAGGAAAGTAGAAATGCTCTGAAGCTTTCTAAATACGTAGAAACCACATCTGACCTAGAAAGTCCAACACATAAACTTTTGCTAGAGACATGGAGGATATCTGTGGAAAATATTGTATTTGATTACCTTATTCTTGCTCTTTCCCATATAAGTCTTATGGCCATTTTGTGGGAACACAGATTTGAACTGGATAGAAACTTGTTTCATCCCTGTACAGCCATTTGTGTATTCCTTACCTTTTTTTTAAACACTGTTAGACTCATCTGTATCATGCTATTTGCAAAATCCTGCAAACTCATATTGGTAAGTCACACATCAAAATGTATTATGTATTCATTAAACTTTGTTTCTTTGGCCTGGCCCTAACTAATTTATTTTATCTTATTTCTTACCTTTAACAATGAAAATATAGGAATAAATATACAAGCATAGATGAGATAACAGCAATGTGTCTCTTCCTTTTGTACTTGTAAAGCATCTACAAGCAAGGGTCACAAGTTGTAGACTGAAGCCTTGTACATTGTTGCAATAGACAAATATTTAAGAACTTTTTAAGCATGTAAGTATTAGTTTCTTAGGAAGTTTTAAAGAAAGCGTTTTACCACATGGGGCAAAATAGCAATGTTTTTGGAGATTTTAACGTTTAATTGTCCTCTTGAAGTGTATGACTAAACAGGTATTTTTTTCTTTGTTTTTTTTTGTAAACAAGTTCTTTATTTTGAATTCTTTCCAGTCATATGATATTTCCATATCTAGACACAGATTTTAGAAGCATAATATTTTTCCTTATTTTTTTGAACACTATGGTCAATATTTTCCAGTGAAAGGCTGCTTTTCTTTCTGATAAATGAGATTTTTTCTTTTCATGCTTCTGCATGCTAGATTAAAAAAAAATAAAACAAAAAGATAAACAACCTACACACACCCCCAGACTCCCTTCATTAGGTCTACAAAATATGACCTTTCAGTATCCTTCTAAGGTACTGGAATGCAAAATGAGGTGCCAGATATAGTAGATTCATGACTGGAAATTTATTCTCTACCAGTATTTGAATTACTCTAAAGAATAGAAGTACATTGTGGTAAATCCTATACAAACAGCAGGCATAAAATAATGTCCATTAAGGGGATGCTAGTGTTCTAATAGCTAAATGTCACTTCTCTATCACATCTTCCTCTCCTGGATATCTCAGTGGTCTCATCACACTGGACCCACACTGAATCCACTATATTCCTGGCGCTTATCTCAGCTAAGAATGATTCTGTTTATGCTTTCTTATACAAAGGAGCAAAGGTACCCTTCCATCAGAAATTCAACACACTGGTTTTAACCTGCAGGAAATAGAAAGGACAGATAACATAGCCCAATTAATATCCTGTTCATCTCTTAAAAATTTCTATTATGACCACAGTCTTTTCCACAGTGTAATCTTATATAATCTTCACGTAACTTCTGGTAGATTAAATATGAAGACAATAATTCCAAAGTTGAATCTTTATAAAAACTTAAAATAATGCAAATTTACACACCTAAACATAGTATTAAAATGCTCATATATCATTACCAGCCTGGATTTTTTAACCATTTTACTATAGTCTTCAGAATTTAACCAACCAGCTTTTCAGTATTGAAAGTCATTTCTGCTAATGGTTTCTCCTCTGGAATATGTATCTTTTTCCATCTCTTTTGGTCAATGTCCCTTATTGTTAATTTTTCTTTAATCCAAATAAATCTCTTCTCAGTCTAAGAGCCTTTGTTCTTATTTATATCCCTGCTTTTCAATATTCAGAGCATAGGTGTTAAATCTAATGATTTCTTTAGTTTGCTTTTAAGCTTCTTCTACTGGGAATAGGTGACATATGTCAGGGTCCTTCTCAGTCTCTGACTAATTCACTACACATTGTGGCAATTTTTATAATATTATCACAAATTGATAAATTACACATAGGCAGAATCTTGAAATTGCCATAGGAAGACAGGAAAGGAGAAACCAAAAAGCATCCTCATTTACAGCATTTAACCTGGAATTCTTCAAGTTTATAGATGAACATTTATCATCTATATCATTAATGAAAATATTTGTGAGAAGAAGTCATTAGAATTTATTTTCCTAGGTCTATTTTGAAAATGGTTCTCATCTGCCTAATTACCTTCTGAAATCTGGCTTTAATTCTGCTGCCAACAGTCTGCAGGAAAGGGATGAATGAACCCTAATATCACAAAATCTAATCGCATAGTAAATAAAACTGTAACTCTGTATGAGAAGAAGGAAGTGGATAGATAGTGATAGCTCTTAAATGCACTTTCCTGACAAGAACCAGTGTGTTCCTGAAATAATTACTTCAGCCTTCCTCCACAGACTGAGACTTGCTATGTTCAAGAGAAGGAAGGGCAGAAAAAAAAAAGAGTCCAAAGTTCACTAAGGTCATGCAGGGATTTCATTCATTTCTTTGAGCATGTGGAAAGAAAAATCCTTGGGAAATCATAGTTCACATCCTCCTTCCTGTTTTCTTGCCAGTATCTTGTTCTGGCCTGCAAATCAGAACAAAAGGTAACACTATACTCTCCACAGTACTTAACCTCATTGTTACAATAATGGGAGAGCTACTTCTTCCTCACCATCCATTGCACTAGCCCATATTTGTTGAGGGAATTTTTTCCTGGGTCTTTTCTTGAATAAGCATGTGGGGCTTTACTATTCATTTTCCTTGGATTTTTGTTACAGAAAGCAAATACAATATTTAAGAAGCTTAACTGAGTGTAAAATCCAGCATTATGGGATTTTTATTATTTTAAGCAGCTTTCCTGCAAGTCAAAGAGTATTCACAACTGCTGTAATGGTTAAAAATTGTAAAATATAAAAGGGATTCATTTTACATAAAACAAACTCACAACCTGTTATTTTTCTTTATTATTCCTAGTCATCACACATTATCTATTAATACAGATGTCAGACTTGACATTCAAAGCACTATTATGAAGCTTACATCCCCTGTTAATTTTTGTTAGTGTCAGCAATACCTAGATAAACATCCATAAATAACAAAAAAAATCTTTTTTCTACACTAAATCATTATTTTTTTTTCTGCTTTGTAAGTGAATATTAGCATTACTGCAGTTAGGTGTGTGCTCTTTTGCCATACATAATATGCAACTTCACTTAATATAGCCTTTTGCAAACACTTTGTCATAGGCAAGTTTGTTAAATTTTAGTATATGTAGAAAATTTTAGCTTGTTTCTTGTGATGCAATAATGGAGTACTACAAATGACTATATCTTCACAAATTCTTCATTCATAAGGAAACCTCGCCAGTGCTGCTTTTTTTTTTTTTTTCAGTGCAGAGCTATCAGAGCTGCACTAAAACAAGAGAGATGTACTTCAGAGAATTGGATAGGAATCGTGTCCAGGTTAATTTTTTTTTTTGTACATTTGCTAAAAGATTGTGGAGAAGATAGCTGATGGGGAAAGGGCAAAGAGGGACCACAACCATAAATTAGGTATTGAATGTTAGGAAAAGGTGAGAGCTGTAGTCTCACAGGCTTGTGAACTTAAGTAGGACAGATAAGAAACTGTCAAAATGCCTCCCTCCCTTGCCAATGGGGACATTGGACAGAATTATGTTTACTGCCCATGATTATCTTAAACCCTTATTCTAATTACTTGTTGCCTTATGCACCTAGAAGAGCAAACCTGTGTTACCCTGTATACGAAGTGTACATCTTTGACAAGCAGAAATGTAAGACATTATCAAGTATTCTTTCTGCTCTCTCTTTTAGGAAGAAACTCTAGCTTGCAAGAGTCTAGGAGGAGCAGATTTCCCCTGAAGAGAGGACTTGTCTTTCAGAGTTGGTCCCTTGCTTCCCTGAAACACTTTCTGTTTTTTGCTTCCCTTGAGCCTTGAATAATCTTTGTATTAATATCAACCTAAACAAATGGGAAAAAAGTGTGGAAGATGTTTTTTTCCACCACATACCCGTATACTGCTGCAACTTTGAAAAGAGGTGTTAGGGAAAGTAGGACAAGAATCATAATATATATGTGCACAAATCTGTCCCTGTTAGAAAAGGACTATAAGTGCAGGAATATTTCATTCAGGAAAATTGGAAATGCTCTCCAAATTAAGGAACTGAGCACTATCTGGAAAGCAGTGTTTGTATAACCATGGTATTGGTATTTTATTTTTTTAAATAAGAAGAAAATTACTAGAGAATGCAACTACTAATGCTATACCACATCAATTATCACCACTGAGTTTTACATGATGACTCTGTTGGAGATCTCAAATGCACCAAGATTTCAAATAAGTTTATGCTAATGAAGAGTTGCAAAAGGTGTCATCATTATGCATGTGTAATTGGCTATCTCACATTTTACAAAACAAGCCTAACTGAAGCAGATCTAAATTAAAGAGGATTTGTTAGGTTCTTGTAAGCACATGATGAATGCGTAGCTTATCCTGACCCTAAGGCTTGGTGGGAGTTACAATGCAGAATAGAAATCAGGATAATCCCATAATAGTGACACAACAATAACAATAAACTGAGGATTATAACTGGTGTTAGCTGATACAGTAGAAAGAAAGTTAATATTGGAAAATGGGAGCTGACAGTCATTTATGCTGTGAAAAAATCAGTTAATACAAAAGCAGAGTAAGCAGAACTTTGTGTTAGACAATTCAAAATAGAGTGATGCATTTTGGGGTGCATGAGATGCACCTGACAGGTATAATTCTCTCACTGTTAATTTAGGACCACTCGTTATCATTTGTATAAGTATGTAATCATTAAATAGAAGTTCTACATTGTATCCTGTCTAGTCTAATGGAAATTTATAGTTTATTATGTGTGACCCCAGTAGACTACAACAGGAAAAAAAAATTATGCAAAACTGTGTAATGTGGTGTAAAATTTGAACTCATCAGAGATACAGGGAAATAGAGACTAAACGAGAGATCTGTGCATGTTTTCCTTTCATTTTAAGGAGATAGACAGTTTAAGATCACTGTACCACAGATAGTCTAAGTCTAGCACAAGCTATAATAGCATGGCATCCACTTATTACATTATCAATTAAAATTTGGGGAAGAAATTCAGAGCTGTAGTACATATCCCTGACTCCATTTCCAATCAGCTTTCTTGAATATGTAACAAGTCATTTGAATTGGATGAGGCACTGGTTCAGCAATGAGCCAACCCACAGGTTGAGTTTACACTGTATGGTTCTATACAGGAGATGTCTCCAAAATAATAAAGCATGGAAGGGGATTTATGCACTGCCAGCAGTGAAGAATGTACATCTGTGAGTGGCTATGCATATATACTCAGTGCACAGATAGAGAAACAAAACATATACTGAGTGTACTGTATTGTAAATCTCCTAATTTCTGTTGCACAGTGAAGAAGAAAATATCTTATTCTGGGAATGCAGCTATTCCGTTAATGCATTGTTTTTAACATCTAAAGAAATAGTTTAACCTACTGACAAAAATAAATCTTTTGCCCAAAAATCATACTTAAAAAGAAAAAAGTTGATACATCAGATACTACTCTTGCTTAATGGCAGCTGAAATACCTCTTCCTTTCTGCAATGAGAATGGCAGAGGTTTTTGGCTTTCATTGATTATCCTTTCCCTCAAAGAAGAGATGATTACATTAGAAATGAGAACTAAGCATTTCTTCGAGGATGTCACTGAGATGCAGTAGGACTGAAAACACCTGCTTGGTAAACAGTACCTGTGCTTGGAGGAAAAAGTGTCTTCAATAAATACAGATCTTACCCGTAAATATCCTTTGGAAAAATTAATATCTAAGGTTAGCAGATAAATCTTTAACATACCTAATATTACTTTGGTCTGGTGAAGCTATCTGAAGTGGGTCACAAGAAAGCTAGTGGAGAGATCAACGCTCCAGGGAGCCAGCAGGAACATTTCTGTTATTCACTATGATTCGTTTGTAGAAGCCCATTGTTGAAACAGATGGTGGGGCTAACATATTTCAGCACATGAATGCCAAGGTTACATCTCCAACAGAAAACTTAATACAAAAAATAATAGAAAATATGATTCCTAAAACTGCCATGTACACTAGTTCAGACAACAAGGCAGGAAGGCAGCAACGTGACTTCAGTAAGGCATTCAACACTGTCTCCCATAACATCCTCATAGACAAGCTAAGAAAGTGTGGGTTAGATGAGTGGACAGTGAGGTGGATAGAGAACTGGCTTAACAACAGAACTCAGAGAGTTGTCATCAATGGGGCAGAGTCTGGCTGGAGGCCTGTAACTAGCGGTGTCCCCCAAGGGTCTGTACTGGGTCTAGTCCTATTCAATATATTCATCAATGTCCTGGATGAAGGGATGGAGTGTGCCCTCAGCAAGTTCGCCGATGACACCAAGCTGGGAGGAGTGGCTCATACAACAGAAGGCTTTGCTGCCATCCAATGAGACCTGGACAGGCTGGAGAGCTGGGCCAAGGGGAACCCCATGAAATCCAAAAAAAGCAAGTGCAAGGTCCTGCACCTGGGGAGGAACAACCCCAGGCACCAGCACAGGCTGGGGGCTGACCTGCTGAAAAGTGGCTCTGCTGAGAAGGCCCTGGGAGTGCTGGTGGACAGCAAGCTGACCCTGAGCCAGCACTGTGCCCTTGTGGCCAAGAAGGCCAATGGTGGTCCTGGGCTGCATTAAAAGGAGTGTGGCCAGCAGGTCGAGGGAGGTCATCCTGCCCCTCTACTCTGCCCTTGTGAGACCACATTTGGAGTGCTGTGTCCAGTTCTGGGCCCCCCAGTTCAAGAAGGACAGGGAGCTGCTTGAGCAAGCCCAGCAGAGAGCCACAAAGATAATCAAAGGACTGGAGCATCTCCCTTATGAAGAAAGGCTGAGAGACCTGGGTTTGTTCAGCCTGGAGACGAGAAGACTGAGGGGAGAATCTTATCAATACTTATATAAATATCTGAAGGGTGGTGTCAGGAGGATGGGACTGGACTCTTCTCAGTGGTGTCTAACGAAAGAACAAGAAGCAATGGGCACAAGTTGGAACACAGGAAGCTCCACTTAAATATGAGGAAAAACTTCTTTCCTGTGAGGGTGCCAGAGCAGTGGCACAGGCTTCCCAGAGAGGTTGTGGAGTCTCCTTCCCTGGAGACATTCAAACCCCACCTGGACGCGGTCCTGTGCCCCCTGCTCTAGGTGTGCCTGCTCATGCAGGGGGGTTGGACAAGATGATCTCTGGAGGTCCCTTCCAAGCCCTACCGTGCTGTGATTTTGTGATTCTGTGAACTGCCCTGTATGTATAGTACTTGGTATTTATGTTTTGTCTTTTATTTTCACTAAGGCTAAAAACTCATGGAAATGTTAGCAGTTCTTAACTGTATTACCAGATTTTCCTCCATGGGGAATGCCATGAAAGACTCTGTATGATAAGGTAAGGAAAGAACAAAGTAGGCCATGAAAAGAATGGTTCACACTCTACTGTTTCAAAAAGTTGCCCTACCTTTTTACTGTGTATTTATAGCAGATGGAGGTTTTATTTCAAAATTTCTCTACAGGAAATCTTATACATACTACAGCTGATTTACACAGAAAGTGCAACACGTATTGAGTTGTCACTAAGGGTGATATGGGCTTTGCTGTGTCTGCTGGGTACTTAAATAACTTTAAAAATTATGTATGATTATGTGAGAGCTTTATAAAAAAAAAATCACAAAGTGAATTTGTCATAGAGATAAAA
Organism: Anhinga rufa; assembly: GCA_013400875.1. Classification (NCBI taxonomy): domain Eukaryota; kingdom Metazoa; phylum Chordata; class Aves; order Suliformes; family Anhingidae; genus Anhinga; species Anhinga rufa. The sequence continues at coordinate 20,721 of VZTV01092678.1, read as the reverse complement.
TTTAGATTCATGCTATTGTTTTTCTTTGCATAGGGTTTACTAGGATGAAGAAATTACCAGTCAATATAGTGGGTTTTTTACTCACTACTATCCAAACCTTCATAAATAGCTTCAGCCTTGAGAAGTTTCACCTAACATATATCATTACTACTTAAATATGCCAGAGGACATGTATCACTCACCCTCTTTTTCTGCTTTTTTTCAGGGAGTACAAGCTTTAATTTAGCTTATATATCTCATCTTAAAGAATGAACAAATCATACCTTAATTGTAGAAAAATAAAAGGGAAAGAGACACTTTCTTTACCAATCTGACTTCATGAACTACAAAATATTTAAACAAAAAATATGGTGAAGATGAGATGAAAATCAGAGAAAAGAAGGAACGTATTTCTGGGTTTGAGGAGAATGGTGAGTAGTATGTTACAGCATAATGCAGTGCTTTAATATCTGTTCCTTAAGTCAGACTTCAATTGCAAAGCAGCACAGCTTTCATGAATCTGCATCTGTGGTAAATAGACCAGATGGGTACAAACAGAAATAGAAAGCTTTAGAAAAAAGAAAAGAGAAATAAAGAAAAAAAAAAAAAAGGGTTTTGATTCTCATACCTTGCTTTAATAACACTATCAAGCTCTGTTTTGAAATGGATTGGTTGTCCAAGCAGGTGTCCTAAAGGTGCCATCAGGCATCTGAATGCCAGCCAGTGTTTGAAAGCGTGCCAGCCTGGTAGCCATTAATTGACAAACTGTCCAACATTGTGTTCAGGAAAATTAGACTTTATTCTGAGCACCTCACGATGAGAACAGCAGAGGGAGCTGTCAATCTTCAAAGGAACAAAGGTATACAGTGTCCAGCATCAGAGATGGGCATGTATTATCCAGTAGTTAGTCAACGCTAGAACATTATACAGGGCTTGGTGGGATGTGTGTAGGCTATCTATATACACATATAAATATGGAGTTCCATGATTTCATAGCTTGACAAAGGCTGGCAAACCAAACCATGTACTTTAAAATCAGCCTGAATTTATCTATACTGACTGTAGTCATTACCCATTGAACTCTAGTTGCTTTTTGAATTTTAACATAACTGAATTCATAATGTCTTTTTTCTTTTTTTCTTTTTTATTTTTTTGGCTGTTGCTAATTCCTTAGAACTTCCCTTTGGCTGCTTGGTGCTGACTTTCAAAGCTATATATACCTTACTAATATTTGAAATTCCCCTTAATTACTTATCAGCCATTGGTGCTCCAAAAGATATGATAGTAAGGGCAACTGAAAGAATACAACATGTCAGCAAAAATTGCATCAGAAATAGAAAAAAAGCCCAATTTATTCCAGTCATGAACTTAATATGAAGAAGTGAGCAGTGAATGGCTTCTTCAAATTATTTCCCAGCATTTAAATAGCTATACTGCTTCCACTTTTTCTCCTCCAGCAACCTAGGCTAGGAAGGTTTTTTTTAAGTAAGACTACTGTGCCATTGTGTGGTGCTTCTGTTACAGAGTTTTTAAGCACTGCAAAATGATCATTAAATGGTAAAAGGCAGATTTATTCAGTGTCAGCTCAACACTACTTGAGATGTGATACAGATCACCTCTGTCTTCACTTGACTGCTAATTTGCCCAAGGCAAATCTTTTTTAAATCAAGCTCAGTGGTAAAGCACATGATAGCAAAACTAGATAACTGTTAAATCAGGTAAAGTCCTCTCAGGGATAAAAATTCTACATGAATTGGAAAATAAAGTGTATTTTAAATTACTGCTAACAGTTATTTGACTAAAATATTAAAATGACACTTGTAACACTTTTCTAATGAACATAAGAAATTTTTGGAAATAATCAGAAGTTTAAACATTTTGCCAGTGGGCAAAATGTTAACCTAGTAATCAAAAAATAAGAATTAAAGGGACCACGAACACTTGCAAAATCTAATTATTACTTTTACCTTCTTTCTATCACAGTCTCTTACCTTCACTGTACACAACTCTTGCACACTTTATGCTTATAAATGTTTTATTTAATGGTAAGGGACCACATTCAGCTATTATTGGCAGATATGTATGGTTCATCTAATCTTGTATATTTTTAACCTCTCACTTAATATCAAAAAAGAAAAGGTAAAAAACATGGTTTCCTCCCCCATCATTTCTTCTGCCCATGCCAGTGATTCAATCTGATTTTTTTGTTTTATTGTGTAGTTCACCTCAACTTGGATACACATTCAAAACTAAAAGGGATAAACAATTAGAAAATTACTACCTATGCACTCTGGAAAGCAGTTGTAGGGAAGGTATGAGATTTAGTTTCTATATTTCGGATTTCTTTAAATAGCAAGTTTGATCTGCATTTCACTCAAGAGAACAAAACTCTTCACATTTATGATCTATTATTTAGAATGAAATACAAAAAGAAGAAAACAAGAAAACAAACAAACAAAAAAACCCAATAGTCAAAAGATAACATAAGGTAACATAATCAACCCAATAGTACAATTCTCCCTGTTTTCCAGTGTCATCTAACTGGGGATAAATACAGGCACAAATATTTGAATTATACCTTGCCAAGGGAGGTTTGCTTATATTGTGCAGTCATGGCTTGCTTAAAAATGTTGTAAAACTGTTTGTTCCTAGAAATAAAGCAAAAAAAAAATTAAGTACATGAGATACTAGGTTTCATAAGAACATTGAAACAAATAGGGCTCTCTACCCATATGGCTTCTTTGCAACTCAGCTCACATCTACTTTCTCAGTTTCTCAACCTCAACATCCTCTATCTCCTTAGGCTGTTTAAGAAAGGAAAAATGTAATGTGGAGTTTGAGAGAGTTGCATGCTAAAGTAAGGGGGCAGGTGAAAATCCATTTATTGATCCACACAAACACAGGTTTTAGACAGAGTTCTGTGGAGTGCACGTCAGCGGTCAGCAGCTGTAGGCTTTCAGACCTCATTCAGACACTGTACCCCAGATTGCATTCTCCCTCTTTTATTTAAGAGCAATTTTACAGAAATCTACACACATTATAGCAATCTCTGCAACAGACAGTACAATACAAAAAAAAAACCCAGGAGGATCATCTGGAAAGCATTTTCTTAGGAATGTAGGGAAGTTGGAGGACTGATAACCATTCTCTTGGGAGTCTTCACACTGATCTGATGCCTTTACCTATGCACCTGGATAGGAAAACAGTTGGAACATATGTCTCTATGATACCGCATAATTCTTCTCTCACAGGTGATGGTTGTTGTTGCTGTTGTTCTTTGGAGGTCCAGAAATAGTAGTTGTGTGGGACAGAACAAGGACATACTCTTCCTCCCAGAACCCCAGAGATTTCCTGGGGAAAGTAGTGTCCTCCGTTACTTTGTTGCCTTGTCAGATTAGAGATGTTCCATTTAGTGTAATCCTCAGTGAGAGATACTTGATAGTGAAACTGTACTCTTAAGGACTGAAGGATATTCTAAGCACCCTAGTTATATAGCTCAGTATTCCTGATCATCTTGAGGAATCTATTAGGTCTGGGAGTACAATTAAAGCACTCCTTTCTCTATGGGGAAATCCACTCCTGAACACTTCTGGAGAAAAAAAAAAAATCGTGACATTTTCTCTCCTTTCAGTTTCACCACTGAAAGCTTATATTGTAGGGGAGAAAGGTGCAACATTTGGATTCTAATCAGAGAGGTGGGTGAGTGTCTGTCTGAAACATAAATTCATCTCTGTTTTGGCACGCTATGAAAAGCTTTCTCTGTTGGATAGAAGACGTTTCCTAGACAGAGTAGTAAGCAATTTGAACTTTCTATTCATTGCATTCTTGCATATAAAAGTGTTCCTACTTGTAAGACTTTCATAAACAAATTCTACATAATCATAGAGCTAATTTTCAAGCTATAGTGTTACATCTTTCAGAAACATCCTTGTTCAAAAAGTTGCTAATATCAGAAGTAAATAAACTCTAATTTGTCCACAGTACTTTTTCTGGAACCATTAAAATGGCATATTGTATTAGTGATAGCATTAGAACTTTGTTATTGTTTTTACTGTCAAGAGTTCTTTTATCAGCATTACACTTGTGAAATAGTGGCAATTTGTCCACTAGAGGCAATCTATCCTACAAAGTCCAATGACAAATGTATTTTCCTTCAAGACACTTTTTGCACCATCTCGTCTTTTAAAGCTGATCACTTCCGTTTCACAATAAAGGAAATTGAATGAGGACAAATGAAAGCAAGAGTGGATGATAGACAGCGACACAATAATCATGTACTAGTCTATATTTAGAGAACTGTTTTCTGTTGTCCTTTCTGCTAGACTTTTTCTGTGGTGTTGTACATGGGTTTTGGCTCAAAAGTCCTTGGTGAGGTTTAGAGGTTTGAGGAGAGGTTTGAGGCTTTAGCACCAGCTTCTTCATCTCTTTCCTTCATCTTACAATTTCTAAAATTATATTAACCTTTGATTTTCATTTACGATATTTTCTTTATAGGTCTGCTGTGACAGTGAACTCAGTGAATGGACTGAGCTTACTCTGGCCATATGAGGAGCTACTGAAGTCCATTATCTTCATACTGAAAAGAATTCTATGCAGCTGCTCCAATATTAAATTTATTTTATGAACACATACACATTTCAGAAAGGCCCTTAAAAAAAGAGGAAAGTTCATTTTCTTTACAGCTCATGCTACTCTCATACAACAGCCACTTTTGCGAAATATGTTGTCCTTAACATTTTATGATTCAAATTATTAGCTACCACATGTTCTGGCTAACTTAAAATAGCATTTCCAGCTACTATCAGAATAAAGAATTTGAAGTCAAAACTGCTACAGCCACACAGTGACTTGACTCTGAAGTCCAGAGCCATGACACATGGCAGTTAGAAATGTGACAGCTATTTGATATTTTTAATTGCACAATGGTCTTGGTTATTCAAATATAATATGGTGTTTAGTCAGCATATCTATTTCTGCTTACATTTACTTACATAATCAAGTGGAATTTTGATCCTCCAGAGGTTTCTTTGACCACATTATCAGATGCCATAAATCAACGTTACTGAGATGTATATAAATGCCAAGACACAGATGCTTTTGGAAGTAATTTGTCCAAAATTTTTAAGAAACTATTGTTCTTTTTTTTAAAAAAATATTTTTAAAGTGCAATTTAAAACCACCACAATAAGCAGTATGACCTTCTATAAGCTGGGTCAAACTAGACTTCCTTTGCTTCATTTGAAAAAGTGTGCAGTATTTGGACTGTTACGGGTTTCTCATATTTTAACAACAAAGATCTTTGTTTTGTCACAGTGTTCTTCTTCTGTGAGTCTATAGCTACTCCAGTTTATTCCTAGCCACTTTATTGCTAGGAATTTATTTCCTTTAATACTTTTTTCCCTCTTTTTCCTTTTTTTTTTTTAATTTTCCAACAATTATTTTATAGGGCATTCTGAATCTTAAAGCAAAAACAAATGAATTAAAGCAGTTAGAACTGCTATTTGAACTGGTATATTAAGTTTCTGATAAGATACCATCTATATAATCTATCATTTGGCAGGAAAATAATTACATTTTTTGAAAGGTCTTCAATTCATATTAGATATTCATAAGCTGAAAAAACTCCAAAACCTGGCAGTTCAGCATGTAAATCTCAATGTTATCCACATGTGAATTGCTGTAAAATGATGAATAAATGTGATTGAAGCACTTGCTGCAGCAGCTGCATAAATCATCTTCTCTGTCTTGATTCTTGTTGCTTTATACGTTTATCACAAAGAGAAGCAAGCTTTTAATGTCATAGCAGAATCTGCAAACACTAGCAGTTCTTCTCTTTCCTGAGTTTTTCACACACTGTGTGTGAATATGATATTCACGTTGAAGGATTATATACCAGCAGTACACATGTAATAATTTCAGCCCTATGAACGTGAAAATTTCTATAGACCTACTGTAATCATTTCTACCAGTTGTTAATCAGGGATCAAAGTGGATTCCAGAAGCATGTGTTACATCTTCAAATCCTTCAACCAGAAGTTTAAAGTATCAATGTCCTTACTAGTCAGCCATGTTTTCCTCATTCTGGCAAAAGTTTTTGGTTTCTGACCTCTACCATTACTCTCTGAAAAAGTACAAACAGTGTTCCAAACTTTAGTTAGATTTCATCTAAAATTTCCTTTAAATTTTGTTCTGCCTTTTTCTTAATGTGAAAATATTTGGAGTCTTTTCTGCCCCCCTTAAAAATTGTCCTGTCTTGCAAGTGCTTACACTTATCGTAGAATCATAGAATCATAGAATGTCCTGAGTTGGAAGGGATGCACAAGGATCATCAAGCCCAGCTCCTGTCCCTGCACAGGACATCCCCAAAATTCACACCATATCTCTGAGGGCCTTGTCCAGGTGCTTCTTGAATATCGACAGGCTTGGTGCTGTGAATACTGCCCTGGGGAGCCTGTCCCAGTGCTCTACCACCCTCTGGGTGAAGAACCTTTTCCTAATATCCAACCTAAACCTCCCCTGGCACATCTTCCTGCCATTCTCTTGGGTCCTGTCATTGGTCACCAGAAGAGATCAGCACCTGCCCCTCCTCCTCCCCTTGTGAGGAACCTGTACACCACGATGAGGTCTCCCCTCAGTCTCCTCTTCTCCAGGCTGAATAAACCAAGTGACTTTAGCCGCTCCTCATACAGGTTCCCCACTAAATCCAGCACCAACCTAATGTAACCCCATTTACTATAACCTTTTGAGCCTGATGCATCAGCCAATTGCTCACCCATTGCATTACAGCAATTTAGCAAGTTATCTTGCTCCTTTTTTTTTTGTCTTTTCATAGTTGTGTTTTATCTTCATTTTTCAGGGGAAAATAGGACCAGGTTGAATTATCTGTATTTAGTTTCTTCAGTTTGGATGAGTTCTTAGGGTTTTAATAATGAATGTGTACCAGAAAACCCTACCCAGTGACTTGCCCCAATACATCGGTGTCTACCTGTGGTAGGTCCCCAGGCTGGGCAAACCATTCAAGTTTGTCTCAAGGCCATCAGGGCAGGATCCCTCCCCAGACCTTCTGGCAGCACTCTAGCTCATGTATCCCAGAATGTGGTGGGGACTTCTTTGCTGTCCAGGAGTACTGCTGCCTAGCAGCCAGCCTGGTGTTCCTGGGGCCCTGGGTCTGCTGCCCCAGTTTGACCCCAGCCTGTCCTGCTGCAGGGCTTCATCTGTCCCAGGGGCCAGGCTCTGCTTTCAGTTTTGATGAACTGCATGATGTTCCAGCCTGCACAGACCTTCCTGCATTAGCATGTGTTCAGAATCATTGTCCATTTCCCAGACTCACACATGTGATAAATAAAGACCTAACAAATATTGGTGGAAGGCAGTAGGTATATATATTTTGTGGATGCCTCCTAACCTTGTCATTACTCAAAAAAAGAAGGATAATGAAGGGTCAGACCTGAGATCTCTCAACCTTTTCCCACTGCCAGCAGAGATCATGCTGTAAATCAACCACAGAATTGTAAACATATTTTGGCAGAAAGAGTGGGTTGTCACTTTTGTGACCTTTTTCCCAACTCTCTTCTATTACCACATCTAAATAAGACTTGTGTTCAAGGAAATATCATCTTGAAATAGGTATTAAAAACAAAGTTTCTGATGCCATCAGCACATTTAAGACTGTCTGAGGTAACTGTCTTGCTATAGCCCTGCTGAAATTCACAGGAAACAGTGTTCTGTCTGTAAAGACCCTTCGTTAAGGAAGAGTCAATGTATAGGGTTAGGTGTAAGGTTTAGGGTCCATGTGTTACAATGAAGTACTGTGCTAAAACTACAGATACTATCTCCACTTGAACTGATACATATTTGAATGGAAAAACCCAGATATGCTGAGACACTTATCTGGCTCAAATCACAAAAGTAGCTGCATCAGTGTGGCATTGCACCTGTATAATTAGCCTTGTTTCTTTTTGGTGCCAGTTTCAGAAACTGCAAATTGTTCAGGATGCTTTCCTTAATAGATTTTTCCAAATTGTAACATTCGGGCTTTCTTTCTCCTGTTTTATAAATATAGACTGTAAGTTTCTTAGAACAGAAGCTGTAACTTTTAAATGTTCCCTAAAATAGTCACTCCATTTTAGATACTGCATAAACAGTGTTAATTCTATATTAAAGATTCTCTAATTATCTAATTCTATGAGCAGGGAATGTGTGCAAAGAGCAGGATTTTAGAAACACTTGCTATCATTTTGAAAAATAAGGCCCATGATTTTTTAAAAGAAATTTATGAGATTCTGAGGGATACTGTGGCCTGTATATTTGATAGCAAAGGAGGTAAAATCACCAAAACACATTCGCTTCTTGTAACATTTTTTCTTCGGCAACTAATACAGGATATTTTGGACATTGGCCAGAGCAGTCTTATTTCCTAGTCTTTTATATTTCAAGAATGATTTGGTTTCTGCCATTGCGAGTTCTTATTTGCAGCAATAAGAAAACACGCCCAGAAACATATTCAACATTATGGTACATAAAGACTGTGTATAGACCATTGCAGTTGCTGCCTTATATATGACCAGTACTTTTTGACAACCACAGGTCCAGAACACTGGAGTGGTGAAACGCTGTCGCAGTATTCTTGACTGGTCAAAAAATCTTACTTTTTCACTCTGACATGGTTCTGAATATTTCCTTAATGATAACTAATGAAAGGCATTTAACAAATATGTGTTTCTATGTTATGTCCCTTAAATTAAATTCCTTTAATTTTGAGAATAATTTTCTATAATTTTATATTGGTAAGAGCATAAGGAAATTCTTTCCTCAATCTGAAGATACATCAGAATCTCAGCAGGTATAAACTGATGTGGTCATAAAAAATAAAAATAAAATACATATACTACTCATTTATATGTACTTTAATCTTCAATTCAGATATTTCAGTTCAAAGGTATGGAATAATCTTTGGTAAATTTAAGAAACTAAGCTTATTCTCAGAACAATTTATATCAGAAATAAGAACTTCATGCCCTGTTCCAGACTTCTGAGACAATTCTCAGATACTGAAAAATACTAGGAAATATCTTACCTGTCTTCATCTTCTTTCAGAATTTGTAGTCAAAGTATTTGTTAGAGTACATCCTGGTTGTATTTTTTTCTCAGTGAGATTATTATTATTATTATTATTATTGTTGTTGTTCTTGTTGTTGTTCTTGTTGTTCTTGTTCTTGTTGTTCTTGTTGATATTATTGTTGTTATTCCAGTACACCTATAAAATCTTAGAATTACTTTTGTAAAAAAAGCCCAGTTATTTTTTTTATTATTATTTTTTACAAGAAAAATTAAGTTCTACTTTTCTTCTGGAATGACGGACAGGGCAAGTTATTTGGAATTAGACAAATAGTCTGAGACCCAGAGCTTTAAGTTTATAATAATTCCTACTGAAAAGGTATAATTTGACCCTGAAATAAATTGCCTGCCTCAAAATTAAATGTAAGCTTTTTATGCACAGATCCAATGCATTACAAGAACTGTAGGTTCATTATAATTAAACATTTTCAAGGAAAATTTAATCTGGAAACTTAGTTCTACAAAGTTTAAAGACAATCTGTAGGAATAGGGGTTGAACATATGTACCTTTTTTTACTAGAATGAGTACTAACATGCCCATTTGTTTCTTGGGCTAGCAAGCTGCCCCTTACTTTTATGCTGTTTGTGCACGATTGTAGTGTTTTGGAGACAGAGGTTGTAATACTACTGAGCCAAGTATTTTACATGATATAGACTGAAAAGTGTATGTATGAATGTCCCTTGGCAGTGGCTGATGGGGCTTGAAAAAATTCCTAGAAAGAAGAGCCTGAAGGCTCAGGTAACAACAACAACAAAAAAAATTCAAGTGTTCCTCACAGAGACTCATTAATGTTTGCCTTTCTAATTCCATGGGTGAGTAAGACATATAAAGAATTATAGATCTGAAATGAAAGCAAGCTGTATAGCTGGGCACAGGTGGTCTTTTACATTAACATATATGTTATCATGGAAAATCATCTCCACTGGACATCTTCTCTTTTTACTATAAGAAGGCTCTGCACATGTATTTTATGAACAAACAATGCAAGGTCTTTGGTGTATGCATAACCAGATACCTCGTAATTCAAGGAAACTATGTGGGAGGAAATTAAATAAAATACCAGTCAGAAAGGGCACTTGGACATTCAAAATGGTTTTTGCATATAAGCACTCAGGCTCTGCAAATCCTCACTTTTGGGAATATTTCAGCAGCATCTTGTAATCCTACTGTCTAGTGTTGGTGTTGTAGTCACAGTTATCAATAACATTGCTGTAACAGTTACATCAAGAGAAAGGCAAAAAGCCAATTAGATTGTGAAATCAAAATTACAAACATATTCCCAGCTCCAACTGATGTCTAATTACTTTGGTAGGAGAATGAAGCCTAAAGTAAATGTGTAGGTAATATATGAGTGATTAAAATATAAACAAATTTTGATAATATGCTGATTAACACTGGAGAACCAAATTTCACATTGTTATGAGGCTTGTAACAAATTGTCAAAGGGTGCTTGGTCTGCAATTCAGATGAACACATTTTTGTAGAACAGTATGATGTATAACTGTGGTTAAACTGAGAGACCATGATCACATCAAGTATTTCCTAATTCACCCTGCTTTAAAGGCCAGGTTGGCCTTGTTTTCATCAGTTCAGAAAAATAAAAAAGCCTTTCTAAGGGAATCAAAGGAACAATTGGGAAACAAAAACCTAGGAAAGAGTCCATGAAGATTCTCAGGCTGTTTGATTACTTAAGAGACCAATAAAACAGAAAGCTGGGAAGGATGTATATTTTCACAATATTCATTCTGTTTCTTCACTATCTTAGACTAATGTTAGACTGTGAGGAGCTGATTCTCTCTGTGTAAGCACTTACATAGACATTCAGTAACACTGATGGATTTTTTTCTTTATGCCCTCAAAATATTTGTGATTAAGTAAGGACTAATTATTTCCTTTTAAAGGCCGAAAATTACACACACAATAGGAAGTTTCTTGGACAGCTTCTGGCAGAAATGTTAACCTAAACTTTCCGAGCCCTAGGAGAGATAATCACAAAACAATATTTCCTTTGCGATGGCTTTAATCTATAAGGGATTATATGGTCTGGGATAAAATAATCTGAAGGATCAAGTTTTTACCCATAGCACACTGTTAAAGCTGAGATGAGCAGAAGTATTCCTGCTGGGGCTTCCTCAGAAAAGCTTACTTCATGACAGACTTGGGTTTTGGAATAGTTTTTCCACACAAATAATCTGCTCAGTTTTGCTGGCTTTGGAGAAATAACTGTGTAAAGACTGTCTCTCCTTTTTGTATTCCTTTTGGGACTATTGAAAATATACTGGATGAAGATAGGTCTGTTTACTGGCATTTTTGGTTTTATTCTGTTCTTTGTATGCACAGGGTGAAAGCCTAGAGAACAGAGTAAGCAGAACACAATAAACTTTGTATATGTAAAGAGGTTATTTTAAAACAGAGATTGGAGATTTCTGGTTATAAAGCTAGAATAGACTCTGAAAAGTGCACATAGGTAATCTACAAGAGTGCATGATCAGGAAGTTTGACTTTATGCACTAGTTCCATTAATACTATTTAATTGTGGAACTGAGAAAAGGTATGTTTATTGAAATGCTTTCAACATTTACTCCAAAATGCTTTTAGATTACCACAATAATAACTTACACATCAAAGAAAAAATAATTCATCTTGTCCACCCACCTGCTGATTCAGACTTGGTTTTTGTTCTATGTTGTATTGGTTCTTCTCATTTGTTCATCATTGTAGTTTTTTGTAATTGTATATTTTTCAGAGCTGTGCCTTACTGAAGCCTTGTTTTACACTATCAGTGTTTTGTAGCTGCTACTTTTCTTGGGAAACTATTTACCAATGAAAGAAGAATAATTGCTGGAACACATTGTGGGTGCTCTGTTTAACCTTGTTTAACCTTGCTTTCTGACTACAGGAAAGCCACTTTTTTTCTCACTCAGTTGGCCAGAAAATCCCATTTTACTGATTAATGCCATTTTACATTTTGCAATCTCATTCTACTAAACTTTCAGGGTTTCAAAATATTGTGGTTTTTTTTACAGCAATGGGTAACTGGGAAGAAGGGAGAGGATAAATATACTCAAATGATTTGATGAAACAAAATTCCTTCGGTTCAGAATTTTCAGTCCTTCTGGAAAGCTTATGTGATTGTGTGATAGATATAAGGATTCTGAGAGCTGCAACCTTTTATCAGAGAAAGATTTAAAAACAACCAGCAGACTGCAAGTTTTATTCCTATTATAACATTTCATTTGCTACACCTCATCTGTTCATTCACTTTGAGAGCAGCAAAATCTGCTTGCACTTAGATAAGTATCATTACCTTTATTCTAATTCACTGATCTTTCTTTTCCCATGATCTGCCATTTATTTTCTTTGGTAATTGTTTGGTTTTCAAAACATTATTTCAAAAAATCTTTCTTTAAAATTCTCATAATAAGGCAATTAGAATGTTCACAATGCTTTATTTGAAATCCTGGTTCATATGCATTTTGCATTGTAAATTATCCAGTTTACAACTGGATTATTATCTTGTAAAACAGTATGATAATACCATTGGCGCTTCATTAGAGATGCACTAGGTTTCTAATATCCCCCCTCATTTTTATGTTCTGTGCATAAAAGTCCATGTTACCTACAAGTGGATTGTGTAACTCCGGAAGTTTATTTTGTCTTCAGCCCATTACTGAAGAAGATGTTCTGGGTTTATGTTGGTTGTGGTGGGATTTTTTAATATTTTTGATGTAAATATGATTTTTAAAGTATTTTTCTTTCCATTTTAATAACAATAGGATATGTGATATGTGATACCTGATTATGTTAACATTTACATTACAGCATGCAAAAAATGCTGACATTACCTGCATCTGATACAATATCCTGACCTGAGTCAAGTAATTTTAAAAGGTTTAATTTATTTTAAAAATTCAGTACATAAAGCACAGTGCCAGAGGCTCTCCAAGACATTATGGTATTATTCTCCTGTGACAGCAGCTCCAGTACTAACATTACCATTAGAATAGGAAGATATAAAGTAGAAGAAATATTGAGAGTTTTTGGCTAGCATCTGATCTTTTTTGTTACAAAAAAAATGCCAGCAAGAGGAGAATTTTACCATGACTGTAGAGAATGTAAACTGCTAGACTTTAAAAATGGCATGAACTATCTAGTCATACCAACAAATAGATATAGATCTAAGACAAAGGATTAAAAATCAGCAGCAAGCACTTTGAAAATTAATCCCACTTCTTTTCTCCTTTTTGTTTTACAAAAATCCTTAATGAATGTTATGGAAATTGTGTGTTACCCAGAAGCACAGTTTAGGATATAGTATCTGTAACATTCATGGATGAAACGGATCATGCTTTTTCTGGATTGAAAGGCAAAAATTCTACAACTAATGCAAAAATGCATTTTCTTTTCCATTTTTAAATAATCCAGCTAGGATTAAATATTGCCAGGCATAATAATGTGATTCAGAATTCAAGTTTCACTTGCATCCAAGTGCATGGTCATGATTGCAGTTTTCTTGCCTAAGTGCATTTTCTTATAATTTTCTTACCTAAGTGCAAAGACGTGAGTATACTCCTGCACATTTGAATTTCTGAATTTGATATAATCTATTATATTTGCAGTAGAATGGATGGTAGATCACCATCTCTTCTAAATTTCTCAGTTAGGAATTACATTTGCAGCACCCTTAGGGTGATGCAAGGGAGAATGTTCTTCCTATAACCCTGAACCTTCTAGCTCTTGGCAGGTTTTGGCCAAATCTTTAACACTATCTTAATATAATTTTGCTCTTTAATCACTAGAGGCATCAGAGTTGATAATGTCTCTGAGTACTTAGGGGCTTTTAAGTATGCTGATTATTTAGCTGACATGTATGCACACTAATGAAATTTTACTAAATATAGAGCAAATCATTATGCAAAATGTTTTTCACAATATTTTCAGCATTCACATCCATACTGAGAACTTTATGTATCCTATTAATTATGATACATTAATTATACTATACTGAATTTGTTTTATATAAAGAAACAATTTTAAAAAGAAGTTTTCCTGTAATGTTTAATGAGACAAACGGGAAGATGTTTGTGTTATAAATTGAATTGCTCAACTTTTAAATTAAGCTTTTCCACATGTTTGAATAAGCTCTTTCTTTTGCAGTCACTTGTGACATTTTACTATGGTTCTGTATTCAGAAGCATTCATCAGTCAGAGGTAACTGGAGATAAATCAGACTTTACAAACTTGAAACACACCTATAAATCGACCACACAATTCAAGTGACCATCTCAAGTTAATTAAGACTTGAAAGGAGAGTTTGATCTGAATGTAACTAGTTGTAGTGTGGAATATTTATAATGGAAATTATTAAAGAGGTTTTTAAACTTACCTACATGCTGCCTGAATCAAAATAAGGAAAGTGGAATACAAATGAATTGTTAATATTCATGAGCTGAAACTTGCTTTTACCACTTAGAAAGAGAAACTGTGAAAAGAGACAATTTTAGGTTTTATTTAACTTTTCCTACTGGAGTTATAGTTAAAATGACTGAGTGATAAAAGGACTTGAGCAACAGAATTCAGGAGTTAGCATTTTGATTAGAGACAATTTAAAGGGCAAAAATATTTGCTGAATATGTTACACAGTTTTTTGCTCGTTCCTCAGCTAAGTTGATGAACATTATTTGACCAGTTGCACAGGCAATCAAATATTGAAAAGAATATTTTCTAATATATTTGATTAAATAATAGAAAATTTTTTTATTAACATCTACAATTAATATATAATTAAGATTACTGAATATAACCTCAAAATGATTGAATCACATAATACTTTGCTTTTTAATACTTTTTTTTTTCTGTAGTTAATTCTTGAAGTGAACAGCATATATCACTTTGTGCAATCCTGCTTCCAATTAAAATTTTCCAGTTTTAAGAAACAACAAATCCGAAATATGTTGTATGTCCTATTCTGGGTTTCGGGTTGTTTTTGTTGCTGTTGTTTTGGGTTTTTCTTCTTCGTCTTCTTCTATTACCTCTGCATCAGTCTGGCTAAACTGTATCAGAAAAACTGCAACATGTCTTGACATCCATACCAGCTGAAAGTCCTTGTATTTGTTGTGAAAGGAAGCCTTCACTCGAAGCTCAGTGCAAAAATGAGCGTGTCCTTCCAGCAGTCTCAACCACCCCCCAAAAAAAACCAAAACTTAAAAAGAGTCTGATCATTCATAGGCATATGTTCTACAATGTGCTCTGAATGAGAAT
The DNA here is from genome assembly GCA_013400875.1 of Anhinga rufa. Taxonomy (NCBI): domain Eukaryota; kingdom Metazoa; phylum Chordata; class Aves; order Suliformes; family Anhingidae; genus Anhinga; species Anhinga rufa. The sequence continues at coordinate 5,363 of VZTV01092678.1, read as the reverse complement.
GAAGCAGCAAGTGCAGCTGAACTGGATTAAAACATGAGCAGCCACACAAAAAATCCTACATAAGAGGCTCCAGATAAAGAAATCCAAATCCGTTCTGGGCAGAAAGAGAATAACTAAGTACTGGTCTCAGTTTCACTGAATGGACTGTTGAATATGTGATGACAGAAAGGCAGAAATTGCATAACAGGCAATGATCAAAAGTTATTAAAAAATTAGATACATTATGAACTGAGAATTTTCAATGACCAACACTGTCTGCCTGAAAGAAGTGAGTACGTGTTACCAGTGATGGAACTAGACAATCAGATTTATTCAGGACAGAGCTGTTTGCCATGGTAGCAAACAGCTACCATGTAGCATTAAGAATGGCTTTTGAAATACCAAGGTAGTTGAGTTTCAGCCCTCTGACAGATTTTGCTAAAACATTTGGCGGGTGTGAATATCCATGGATATCCAATGTGAACTGATCTACATACTAGAAGAAGCTGTAGACTGCAAAAGACAACTCTTGACATCCTTATTATAGGAGAAGGAGATGTTGAGGAAGATGTAATTTAGGACCAAAAAGTCAAGGTGCGATAAACTCATGGACGTGTGCTAGTGGCATAGTATATTACTTCTATGTGCATGTAACCCAAAATGGTTGAAACTAATGTCTTTTTTTCATATGACAAAAAGGTAAAACCCATGAAAATCAAAAAAGCTGGGGAATAACAATCTAAAACAGATGCAGATGGTTTTGCCATAGAAGTCTATTATTCCCCTGCACACCAGGTGACAGGCTATTTAGAAAGCTGCTAGACAAACTGAGTTACTATAAAGTAACACTTCTACAATGGCCAGACTGTAAGGAACTTACTCCTCACTGCTAGGTGAGAAGTTAGCTCTCAGAATAAGGCAGGTTTTTCTTCAAAGATAATTGGAAGTCATCGCAACATATTTTAGATGTGACATCATGAGTAGGACACACACCACACATGCCAGGGACAGAGGGATGAGAAGTGAACCAAGAACATGCCAGTTGCACGGCTGATTGTCTAAGAGAAAATGTATGTGGAAAAGGATAGGGACAGAAGGCACTTTACAACTCCATAGAAGGTCAACTTGATCCTACTAAAAGGCTGTGTCCTGGTTTCAGCTGGGATAGAGTTAATTTTCTTCGCAGCGGCTGGTATGGGGCTGTGTTTTGGATTTGTGCTGAAGCAGTGGTGATAATGCGGAGATGTTTTGGTTGTTGCTCAGTGGCGCTTACGCTAGTCAAGGACTTTTTCAGCTTCCCGTGCTGTGCCGGGTGCACGGGAAGCTGGGAGGGGACACAGCCGGGACAGCTGACCCAAAGGGATATTCCATACCATATGGTGTCATGCTCGGTATATAAAGCTGGGGAGGAGGAAGGAAGTGGGAGACATTGGGAGTGATGGCGTTCGTCTTCCCAAGGAACCGTTACGCGTGATGGAGCCCTGCTTTCCTGGAGATGGCTGAACACCTGCCTGCCCATGGGGAGCAGTGAATGAATTCCTTGTTTTGCTTTGCTTGCGTGCGCGGCTCTTTCTTTCCCTGTTAAACTGTCTTTATCTCAACCCATGAGTTTCCTCACTTTTACTCTTCCGATTCTCTCCCCCATCCCACCAGGGGGGAGTGAGCGAGCGGCTGCGTGGTGCTTAGTTGTTGATCCAGGCTAAACCACGACAGGCTGGAAAGGAATTTAGGTCTGGTTTGGTTTTTTTTATTTATTTCATGTTAATATTTAATGTAAGGAACCATACAATCATTGTAAATTATTACAACTCTTTTGCTAGGTAGTCTTTTTGTAAGACACTCTCTAATAAGGCTTCACCCAATCCCAGCCATGCTTGACTAACCCGATAACCTTCTATAAGGAAATAACTGGCCTGGTAGGTAGAAGAGAGCATTGGATATTGTCTACTTAGTCCTCGTTAAGACTTTCAACACTATCTCCCATAACATTCTCTTAGAGAACCTGATGAAGTATGGGCTAGGTAAGTAGGCTTACCTAGACAGGCTCTTTTCAGTAACATCCAGTAACAGGACAAGATGTAAAGGCATAGACTGAAACATGAGGTTTTACCTGAATATGAGGGAAAACCTTTCTACCATGAGCATGACCAAGCACTGGCACTCCTAGAGAAGCTGGGGAGTCTTCCTCCTTGCAATATTCAAAAGCTGTCAAGATTTGTTCTTGGGCAATGAGGTTCTAGGTGGTGCTGCTTGAGCAGAGAGCTTGGACAGGACTCCAGAGGTCCCTTCCAACCTCCACCATTCTGTGATTCATCCGAAAGTTTGAAGGAAGTGTTTTAGACCTGATGAACTTGCAGTTTCCACTAAGCAATTTAACTGGACAAACATCTTCCTGGATTTAATAACAGACCAGAATATGCTAGCAGCAAGGGTCAGGCCTCCTTCGGAGTTGTGTACTTCAAAATTCTATTCCCAAAATACTATTACTTATTAGCACAAAATTAAAAAAAAAAAAAAAAAAAAAAAAAAAAAAANAAAAAGTAAAAGAGACACATTTAAAAAGAATGAAAAAGCTGCAAAAAAATGTTAGAGAAAATATGACAATTTGCATGGAAGATGAAGAAAGAAGAACAGAATTCAGAGGAGAAGCCTTTGGAGATAGTCATATAAAACAATTCCATAGTCTGAATGCTATCTCCAATTGCAGCATCTCTGGAAATGCTTTAATAAGGAACCTTGGTTTAGAAGCATAAAGACACTTCCTTTTTATTAAGAAGGTGTCAAGATACATTAAACAAGCTGGGCTGTAGACAGGTGTGACACAGTGGGGGGTCATTACATGTGGCAAACCCAATATATGACACCTGGCAGCCCTGAGAATGCCTGCTGCCTTTTTGAGACAGAAGAGAAGGGGATAGAGAAAACCCAAACCAGTTTCACTGCTTAACCTTTGCTCTTCAGGGTTAGATGATAAAGAGGACAGTGAAGTATCTATTAGTGTTATTCAGAACTTTTAAGTGGTTTTGTCACTACAACTGTTATTAATAATGATGAATTATTATAATAAAATGATGCATTAATATTTAATAATCTCCTGAGGAAAATAATTGTTTGAAAGTCTACAAATAGGTCTGTCAGTAAACTATATATAAAATGACTTGCCAAGTGGCAGCAGCTCTATGTGAAAAAAATAGTAATCTTTTTATATGATGAGGTAAATGTTTCTGGTTTGGGCCATTGGCTTGTTTTTAGGAGATTACTCACAGACTTAGTATTCTTTATTCTTTTTCCTCATCAATACATACTTACACTACATTTTTTCTTTGTATTTATAAAGTTGATACTGCTTTTGCTAGTTTGTTTCGGTTGAATCTCTAGGATTTCTTTTGTGAGATCCCTTATCCAAAATCCAGGTTACAAAATTTCATCATTCAAACCTAAGCCATTTGAAAAAAAAGGTAATGGTCAATTTTTTTTTTAGAGTAAGCAGGTAATGTGGCCTAAATTTCATTTTTAGAAACAGCCAAAACACAAAAATTAAAATATTGTGAGTAATACATTAAATACATTATTTTGTGAGATCCCTTATCCAAAATCCAGGTTACAAAATTTCATCATTCTATTGTGAGTAATACATTAAATATATGTATATGAAATATTTCTTTAGTATATTAGTAATGAAAAGTTTGGGCTGTTGAGGACAGTGTTTCCACAGTGTCAAGACTTTCTCTTTTTCCCAGTGCCCTCCTCATCCTCCCAAGTAAGTAAGTTGGGTTTGAGCAAGAGGTTGGTAGCAGACATAACAGAGACAGCTGACCTGAACTGGCCACATAGAATGCAATGAAAGCTCAGATAAAGGAGGAGGAAGTGGGGACATTAACAGTTATGGCAATTTTCTTCCCAAACGACTATTACACATGCTGACACCCTTCTTTCCAGAAAGTGGTTGAACATCTGCCTGCGAAGGGGAAGTAGTGAGTGAATTCTTCTTTCTGCTTTGCTTGCATGTGCAACTTTTACTTTAGCTGTTAAACCATCACTATCTCAATCTCTGATTCTCCGGGCCTTCCATTTCTCCCTGTTCCACAGGAGACAGGGGTGAATGAGTGATTATGTGGATGCCTGGCTGTCAGCCAGGTCAACCCACCACAGACACTCATGCTCTTGCTGCTTGTCTGCTTGTCAGCCCATGCTCTTTCCATCTCCCTCTGCATTTACTAATCCCTGTTCACTGATGTTGAGGTAGGTGATATAGATATGTTATGGAATTAACAGTCTTTAATACTCATATTCTAAACAGGCTGTGAGAATACAGTGTCATGGAGCTGATGGTGTAAAGTTAGCACAGGTGGTGATAGTCCCTGATGAGATCTCTTCTTGTTCATGGTGATCAGGCTTGAAAGCTCTTTGACAAGACAGATGGAACTAATAGGCTGGTTTTCTTATCCATCTTTCTTCTGTATAAATGATAGGTTTTTTCTATTTAGCTCCCATCTTCTGTTCCCACTATTGCTTGTCTTCTTTTTGGTTTTGCCAGTCATCCTTCTTTGTATCCAGCAGGAAGTTCTGCCTGTAAGCAGTCCCTTGTTCCTTACCTGCCGCACGGTCTACCAAGTTTTTGTTACTTGGATGTACAACTGCACCCATCTTTGTCCCTAGGGTGGTCACCTTGGTCACGCATTTATGTAGCATGGTTATAAATTGTGCCTGGTTATTTCTTAACAGTGTAACAAAATAATTACATACTTTTTTCAGATGCATAATTTGTGAATGTTTCATGAACTAAAGGTTCAAGGCAAAGTAATGTTATTATCTACATCCTAATTAGAGTGGTTTTGACTTATAGATATCAGAGGCCTTTGCTTTGGCTGCAGTGGTTTCAATCACATTTGGGAACAGGAGAGATCTCAAATATACATCAGTTTCTTCAGTTTTATGAATAGCTTTCTGGGCAGAGTACAGACACACAAGGTATTCGCTCTAAATGAGAAAGTTTTCAGTGAGCTCAGATACATTATTAAACATTCTATGAGAATTTTCTTGGTAGATGGACATTNNNCATTGTTCACTGAAGCTCCAGGAAGCTGAATTTCATATGTAATTTTATTCACAGAACTACTTCCTTGCTTTTCTATATATTTTTTTTTAATTTTCTTTTTTTAGCTACTGGTGTAAATTAACACAGGTTTTCACTGAGATTTCTATAGTGATATTATGTTATTTTTTTCAGAAAACAAAAATTTAATTTAAAATTCAACATTATGCCTTTTCATTCCACATCATATTGCATATGGTACTATCCAATTTCATTGGTTAACAAGGTGACTGTTCACACAGGTTCTTTTTTAACAGAACTCTGCTGTAAATTCTTCAACAATCACCAG
>VZTV01092677.1:5283-23973 GCA_013400875.1 Anhinga rufa | reverse complement strand
CAATATTACCTATTGCAGTTAAACTCCAAATGATTGTGGGGAATGGCTTAGGACAGGCATTCACTCCTTTCAGTTGTTCTGGGCAGAGGCTTGGACTGTTGCCTCTGCTTTGAAGAAAGACCTTAGGGGCTGTAGAAACTGTTCATGCAACGTGAGTTTGTACGATCCACAAAATCTTTGGTGTAACTGTTTTTACAACTTGGAGGTAAGATACTTGGAAACATATCACGTAGTTAAAACACCATACTTAGTTAAAATACCCATACAAATACTTCAGGAGCTCACTGATCTCCTTCAAGCTGTCCCTAGCACAGGGTGGGGAGAGTTAACTGTTTTGGCTACATCCCGTTCTTCAGAAAGCATTTTACAGTGGTCTATGTCACAGTTTACTTTGATAGTTACCAAATGAGGTGATGCTGATGCTCTGAATGAAAGCCAGGTGACTATGAATAAACACAGCATAGGAGTGATACTGTGCAGATCTCCAGGCATAACTGAAATGTATTGAATGGGCTTTTGAATGGGTCCTGTTTCGTTTTGTTGTAGGAGTCACGTCTAGGCCCTGTGTGGTACTTGCATTGCTAGGAACCCAAGTTAATGAGTCTCTCAGGGTTTCATAATGGAAAGACAGAAGAGTGTTTCTGGGTCTTGCTGTTAATTGCCTCCTGGAGGAGCCCATCTCTCTCCACTGACTGTGTAGTTGGATCTTAAGTACCTAATTAGGAGGCTGGGAGGGTCCTTATTGGGTTAAAGTGGCTTCCATTAATATTTTTACAGGTTTTGTCAATGAAGCAGGAAGGAAAAGAAAAAAACCCAGACTTGATGTCCATGCATCTCCCTGATACCTGGCCCAGTTCTGAGCTGGGTATGAGACGATTGGCCCTTCCCAAAGCACTGTACTTACGTCATTAATTTGTGCAGTAAGAAAAAGAAGATACTATTGACCTCCTGAAGTACAAGCCCGAAGAGAAGCTTCAGAGTGCTAACCTTTTCTGCCTCACACAAATGATTCCAGGGACCATTTTGTTTAGCTGTCTTAGCTGTCAGGGTGTGCTGTAGTACCTGCTTAGCACAGTATTTTCCACTTGTATTTGGAGTGGCTATGGCAAACTTTTCAGTTGTCAGACTCAGACTGTCTAGGGTCAGACCTGAGCAAAGGAATCCATCACATCACCAGGAAGGATGTGGTTTTGGGGATCAAGAGTATAATTTCTTTTGACTCACCAAAATTGCAGGCTTGTCCACTGAGCGCAGCAAGCTGCTGGGAATAAGCCCAGTCCTCATCACTGGGAGCAGAGATCACCACCAGTCGTCTTCTCCATCGGAACCTGGAAAGAGAAGAGAGTGTGACAGGGCACTGTCATGACATGTAGCTTGAGTCCTCTCAGCATTTTTGTTCTTTGTAGGCTGAGATAGGTCATACCTCTCGCAACTTCTAAGTAACAGCTGGATGGGAGATCTTCCCAGTTCTATCCATCACTGGGAGAGGATAAAGCCTGGTTTGAATTTTACAACTCCAAAACTCTCGAAGAAACATCTGCAGTTTCGCTGCTTTGCCAAACAAACACTGCGAAGCTTATGATCTTTGCTCAAAGCCCCTTTCAATAGTTATAACAATGCTGAGGAGTGTGTATTGAAGGGAAGGAAAGATTCCTGTAGAATTCCTCACTCGACATGTAGCTTTTACGTTGTCATTCACCACTGCTGGAACTGCAGTTATTTTGCAGTCCAAGGGCTGTCTGAGAATTAGGGTGTATCTTCATTTCAGACATAACTCATACTTCTGTGTAAATACTCACTGGCCTCTTTTTTTTCTATACCACACTTGCTCAAAATACCTTTAGCATGGCTTCAAATCTGAGCTTGTTTGTATGTGTGTGGCTGTGTGAGTCTGTGGCTATATAAGGCATGCATGGGGCAATAAGATAAATCTTTGATTTTTCTTTAATATGGGATGCCTCATCTAACCAAATTTTGCACAAGGAGCACCTTCCGTTGTCCTCTCAAAGAAAGGCAATGCCATAAGGACACTTGAAACCTCTAAAATTTCTAACTGTAGGGAGTTTTTAATACTCTCCAAACAACCCCTTTTTCGAATAAAGGTACTTCTCCATTAAACCTAACTAAATCAGATTTAAAGGAATTTGCAAAGCTGCAGGGATATTTTTATAGCAGGAAATGATCTTTTAAATGGATGCAGATGTTACTCTGTTATAATAATAGCCTGCTTTTCTGCAGCACCATGTGAAGATCTCAAAATAAAGGCTAATGTAATGGGTCAATTCTGTTCCACTTGAGAGAAGCAGAAAATATGGTGGGACTTGCTCAAAGTCACGGAATAAGTTGCTGAAAGAACAGGGGATGACAATGTCTTTGTCTTGTTGACCGACTGATACTGCATGTATTTTTAGAATTAAAAAAGTAGATCCTTGAAAACCAAAGCTCCCCAGCTTTAATTTTGCCCAGGAAGAACAGCAAAGACATGGGCGTGTGTATACAGATATCTGAGTAGGAATGAGAAACATTAATAATCACGTATGTGACATGAAGGAAAGGGGGAAAATTTCATGCTGTTATTCTGAAAATGGGGAAAAATAATCTTTGTGATATTTTGTATAGCAAAAGCACCTGGCTACCTATAAACAATGACCAAGAATGTAAACATTGGATCATATTTTGCCTAGAGCATAAATCAGGATGGACTCTTATCTGTGAGCTGCTTTAAGATACTCTAATTCCTTTCTGCTTTTCTGAGTATCTCCTTTGGAGATGCACAGAGCTGAAAAGGGCTGAAAGCCGCTCAAGCTGTTTATTCCCCTGCCCCAGGCAATCCCTATACATGGTATGCTTGTTTAGGGCTACATCTTAACGGAGAAACTAATTCAGTTGGTCCTTCACAGCTGTTAGTTCACCATCACTAATGTACAGATTTATGCCTTATTTCTGACATCAGAATCCACAGGCCAATATTCCTGTCCTGACAAATCCGCCAGGCCCTTCCCTGTATGGATCCTTTCTTCCTCTTCTACTGATTTTGCATCCCATTCTTGTTTGTGAGCCCAGACAGCAGGCACAGCCAGTGTCCTGGTGTTACAGGGGGACTCCCCCCTCCACCCCCTGACTCAAGGGTCTTCTCCTGATACATGTGGCTTTTAAGCATTACTCAAGCCAGCTCTGGCTCTCATGGTCTCCTTTGACGCCAGCCAGGCTTGTTAAGAACAATATTTACGTTATTATAACTGACCTCCCCAATGAGCAACACCAGGGAGATGATGTCAGGACTCTTGTCCAGCTGGGAAGATAATCTTGGACAAAGCTGGAACAAATCTTGCTGGGAATCTAAGGGGTTAACGTGGCTAGTGAAGTCCACCCGATATTTAGAGCCTGGTGCTTGTTTCACAGACGACAAATGCATTCTGTGCAGCGGCAGTTCTGTTTATAGATGCATCGTTCTGCGTTTTTCCTGGCTGTTTTTCTAATGTGTGTTTATTACTAGGGCTGTTTGCAAGCAAAGAAGGACTTGGGGCCTGCCACTTTCCAGCATACAAGCTCTTTCTTGTGTTGGTCAGCTGTTTCCAAACTGTGGTTCTTCTTAGTGGTCTTGAGGATGAATCACTGAGACCTAAACAGGAGGTGGTGAGGTGGGTGGGGTGGCTGTTGTTAAAGGTCCTCTTGCTGTTGAAGTGGCCATTGAAGTTTAAAATGTTTATGAATCAACAGCCTACTCATTTACCTGTTGCTCCTTTCCCCCTCAAGTCATAATCCATCATGCCACCTCAGTTACTTTTATAGCCATCTGGCATTAAGAGTGTATTCCCATGGATTCTGATAGTGAGGAGGATGTAGTAGTAAAGCCGAGAGTGATGGGCTAGCCCTAATTTCATGTAAATTATCCTGTAACAGAGGGCAATAGCTGCACAGCTCTTCTGTGGATCTGAAATCCCACAGTCCAAACACGTTTATTGCCTGGAATTTAGGTCTCGCAGGTAGAACGGTAACACGGCATATAGAGATTGCATAAACAAAACTGTCTTTCTGCAGAAGGTCTCTCAATCATTTTGCGAGAGACATCTGCAAGACCTTTAAAAATATGTGTGACTAATACTGGCAAAGACCAACTGTTACCTCAAGCAGGGTAAGGAGGAAGTTACAGATAATTAGTTACTGATTTGAGCTACATGGAAGTGATTAGAATGGAATTAATGAGATTGTGATGGTCGATGATTGAAACACATAAAGGCTGCGCTTCATACATTCAAAACACTGATCTAACATCTGTGAATTAATCCTTATTTGTTCTTCTAATGCAAATCAGTGTTATTGCCTCCATGTCATGGTGGGGTTACTGAGGTACAGAAAGTTAGTGTCCAAAGAATGTGCAGTCAGTCAGGAAACACAACATGCATCCTGACTTCCAGTGCTCTCTACAAGATCGCATGCAGCTATGGCTACATTTCTGTATTTGCTTAACATTGTAAATAGAGAAATCTACAGGAAAAAATCACAGAAATAGTTGGATGGGTATTTTTCCAATAAGACAATAATTATTAGAACTAGCTAGATAAGAACAGAGGTAATACCTGGATAAGAAGCTCTCAAGGGATTGCTTCTTATCTTCTTTGCAGACAATGCCCTCTTTTTTCTGTCTTTCCATGTCTTTAATTCGTGACTGGAAGGTGTCGATCAAATCAAACACGGACTTCATTGCTATGGGTACTTCATAGTATTGCTGTTAAGAAAAAAGAACAGATGGATAAAAGGATGCATGTATTAGCAGTCTTTCTGCAGGTATCACAGCGCTGTAGGATATACAGAGATTCAAGTATTCCTATTGACACCTGGGTAACAAGGCCTAAACCAGATTAGAAACCATGGAAAAAATTATTGGTTTTGCAGTCAGACTGCTCTTTGGGAGTGGCACATTTTCAGTATTTGTCCAACGCGATAAGGCCAGGCCATTGCAGGGAACTAATTGTCATATTCTTTTGTAAGGCCATTCAACTAGAGCATTGTCCATATGCAATGTGCTGTCATCCCGTTGAGCGGCCAAACTGTGTGGTTTAGAATGCCGGGTACTACATTAAAGCCCCTGCCAGTGGGGGGTCCTGTTCCTATGGTGGCAGCTCACCATCTGTCCTGGTTTCAGCTGGGATAGAGTTCATTTTCTTCGTAACAGCTAGTATGGGGCTGTGTTTTGGATTTGTGCTGAAGCAGTGGTTATAATGCGGAGATGGTTTAGCTGTTGCTCAGTAGTGCTTACACCAGTCAAGGACTGTTTCAGCTCCCCATGCTGTGCCGCGGGCACGGGAAGCTGGGAGGGGACACGGCCGGGACAGCTGACCCCAACTGACCCAAGGGATATCCCACACCATATGGTGTCATGCTCAGCATATAAAGCTGGGGGAAGAAGGAGGAAGGAGGGGGACGTTGGGAGTGATGGTGTTTGTCTTCCCAAGGAACCGTTACGCGTGATGGAGCCCTGCTTTCCTGGGGATGGCTGCACACCTGCCTGCCCATGGGGAGCAGTGAATGAATGCCTTGTTTTGCTTTGCTTGCGTGCACGGCTTTTGCTTTACCTATTGAACTGTCTTTATCTCAGCCCATGAGTTTCCTCACTTTTACTCTTCCAATTCTCTCCCCCATCCCACCAGGGGGGAGTGAGCGAGCGGCTGCGTGGGGCTTGGTTGCTGACTGGTGCTATACCACAACACCATCCCAGCAGAAACCCACAATTCCCAAATTCCCCTAACTGCAGAAAATGAAGATAGCTACCTAATTCCTGCAAACTTCTCTTGCTGTCCTTTTTCTTGTCCTCCAGCAGCGACCAAGTCCTGCATCAGTCTCTCATGTGCCTCACATGAAAGTTTGCAGTGTAATTTCCTAAAATTTTTCAGTTTTATTCATGCTTTTCCAATGCTTTTTCTTTCAAAGTGTTGAAACCCTCACCTTGACCTTCATGTCAGTGTCCGTCAACACCATGAAGAAGTCATTGTAGGTCATCCCATACTCTTTCCTCAACTCACTGATGAGCTGCTGGTCCACAAGATCTTCATCCTCTATCACTTTCATAGGCTTTTCATTATCTTAATATGAGACAAAGGAGAAATAAAAATAGTCACGGAATCACATAGCACTCTGCCTTTAATTTCACCTTGAAAGAAAGGAGGAAATTAATTTCCCAGAAGCCCTCTTCCTGCTGCATAGGAAGATATTAAAAAACATCAGTACGGCGCTATGGCTTTTAACTGTCCAGTTTTTGATCCCAGTATTTTTTTGAAAATTAGCCTATCCTAGGACATGCACTTCAGTATTCAACATTTCCACTTGCTTTTGAAAAACCTCGGTTGCCTGATCTCTCCTGGAAAGATCTTTCAATATGCTTTTACATGTATACGCATGTATTAATTATTTCCCCAGCTCCTGAAATGCAGCCACTTTTGGAATAGAAAATAGAAACTGTTCAACAATTTTGGACAGGAGCTGGAAAGCACCATATCCAAATGAAACAGCATAGAGAAATTGGGTCAGTAAAATATAGCTAGAACAGCTTGAGGTTGGCCAGGACACTAGAGTTAACCTTTCCAGTCTTAAAAAAAATTACATGGGAGGTTTAGTGATTACAAGAAACCAGAAACTGTTTAATGTGTCTTGAATACTGCACTCCTAGCTCTTCAGCTCTCCCTACATACCCGGCTGTGGCACTCCTTCTCCATGTGCTTGCTGATGCTCATTTCCCATTCTAGTACCCTGACAGGAAAAAACTTAATTTTGAGAATGATTTGTACCTACTCCCTGCTGTACCCTGAGAAAACATTCAGAAACACTTGAGGAGAAAAAGGCTTCCAAAGACAGAGATTTGAAGCACATACAAGACAAGCCTGTGGAGATACTGAGGTTCCTTACTTCCCCTGGAACCAGGGTGTATTAGGGTCAAGTCCTGAAAGCCTCCGTGTCATAGAATCATAGAATAATCATAGAATGGTTTGGGTTGGAAGGGACCTTTAGAGGTCATCTAATCCAGCCCCCTGCACTGAGCAGGGATATCTTCAACTAGAGCAGGTTGCTCAGAGCCCCGTCCAGCCTGACCTTGAACGTCATCAGCTCAGCCTCAGCTGTAGCATCCAGCAGAGTGCTATACAAGTGCTGGAACAGGCCTCTGTATGCAACTGTGGGCCTGGAAAGCTAAAGACAGGCTAAATCACACAGAAAGTGAAATGTCATCTGGGCACTAATGAGCTGTCTGCAAACGCTACTTGCTTATGCCCTATGACACCACTATGAATATAAATATTCATATCCTCACTTAGAAATCCCAGCCACGGCTGGAGTGACCTGCCTGAAGTCAAACAGAGACACGACAACTGATCAAGAGCTAGAATCCAGTAGTACAACTTTCCAGTCCCCTGCTCCACAGGGGGCGTTGAGCACGCAGCAAGAGAAAAGATTTGATTCATTATACAATAAGGCATTTTAAATAATTTTCTAAACATCTGTAGCCTTTAAGGAGCATACTGATCTGATTAAAATTTTGCAGTAGGTCCAATCTATGTTAGAGACTGAACAAAACTTCTGAAATACAACTTTGGGAAAATGTCTGAATCAGAACATGACCTTTAGGTTTCACACCTTGGACCCACTTCTTACAGAAAAAAAACCCAAACCAGCACACCTTAAAATTTGGTTATACTAGTCATCTACAGACATAATTTATATGGTTTTACATGGTTATACATACCTCAGTTGGAAGTTTTGTAAAGGAGTATAGGCAATGTTATAAATTCCCCATTGGATGGGTTGCTGGGTGTGCTAATTGGTTATTCACTTTGTAAAACATATGTAAATCATGCATCAGTGCTTCATGAGTGAGATTTACATGTGACTAATGGCAAGCATGACCATTAAAACATACACCGAAAATTCATGCTTGTGCTTGCAAACAGTTCCCTACAAAAGCAAAGGCTATCTCATTGGCCTGTATGGAGGTAGAATAATGCAAGAGATATTAGCGTGAAATGTGATGGAAAGCAGCTGTATGGTGCAGTACCTTAGACCAACTGACCCAGGGCGCTCTTCTGCTTTAAAGACTGTGGATAGCAACATGAAGTAGCGCTTAAGAGCTTCATTGTTAGGAGATTTTTCTTTCAAAACTTACAATGTGAAGAAGAAAATCAAATGACAAGTGATACAGAAAAATGTTTCAGGGGAAAAAAAATAATGCCACAAAGGCTGGCCTGCCTTTCAAACTTCGAAGTGATTTCTAGCGATTAAAAAAAAAGAAGTTAATCTAATCATGTCTGTCCAATTCACTACTTGTCCCTGACCTCCACCTCATAAAGGACATCTGGGATCAGCAGGAAGAACAACGGGAGTTGAGACTGTCTGCTGCTGCCCGTGAAGCCCTCACTGTCTTTGCTTTTTCTGGAAAAGTCACTGAAAGAGTTTGGAAACTTTTCTCCATACATCTTTAGCAGCTAGACAGGCTGGGGAGATGAGTTACTCTTTACAAATAATTCAAATGAGGTTGCAAATAAATTCAGCAGTTTGTTGTAGCAGTACAGTGGCCTAATAGATTAGCTGTTGGCTTTGATGGTAAGGTAGGTAGCCTGGGGCTGGTGTTTAGTTGATTAAATCCCTGTTCCTATGAGCTGGGGAAAAGAGACCACATGGCTAACTCAGGGTGAAGATAAGACCTCTGCAGTGACACTCAGCTTTTGTGTCATTCCAGTGGGAAACTGGGAAATGCTCTTTGGTTTCACTTTGAGCTGATCTTGACCAAACAGCGTTAATGAGCTCTCTTTCATTAACTACTAAATGCATTTGAAATTTCAAGTGAAAAGTCCTTTCTGTGGACTTTTCTGTCGTTGTCATTTGTATCTCAGCCCCAAGATGCAGCACTACAAGTAGACCTCATCATGCTGGGTGCTCAGGCTTGTCACTACAGCATAAATACTGTGAACAAAACAGTTCTTAGGAGCTTTTGCTGCTTCTGGTGCTGACAGAGAGTGAGCCATTAAGAGGCCATGCAAGCAGGAAGGGTAAAGGAGAAGGGCAGGTAGAATAGAAATACGTTTGTATTATTTAAACTTTTTAAAAAGCTCAGGATTTGGTATTTTGGGAAAAAAAAAGTAAGGTGAACTTCATGTAAGGTTTGACTTACACTCTTCTAAGTGTCCTGCTTTTCTCCAACAAGTTTATTCCTTCTGTGAGAATTCAGCTGTTATATACATTTGTGTGGTTTGGGGAAAGTTTGGGTGTAGGTTAAGTTTGGAACAGGCTGAAAGAGTATGGTCTAAGTCAGAGTGAATGTCTGTTTATTAGCCAGACTGGAGCTAAATATAATCCTAAACAGTCCACTGACAGGCAGATGGGTCTAGGTACACAAAAAGTGACCTTGAGTAACCTTGGCCTCATGTGGAAAATCCTGTACTGCTCCAGATTTGCCAAGGAGGTGCACAAATGGACATTCTGGCAGGATTTGTGGCTCACTGTCATTCAGGGACACAAGGCTCCTGGTCCCCTGCTACCTCCTCTCCATCTGAGAGTAGTAGAGGCACAGCTGGAAGCCAGACATAAATCTGTGATCTTCTGGCCTGTTGGATGCCAGACCCGAAAAACCCTGGAGGTGGTGTGGTCCTGAGCTTTCTTTTCCATCACACACCTCTTCCCAAGGTCTGTTAAAACCGGATGAACTTCCAGAGGAAAGATGTGGTGGACTTAAAAGCAAAACTAGCAGCTTTTGTACTGTTTCTTTGCTTTTGTCCAGCAAAGCATTTACGGTGGTGTTAACCTTTAGATGCAGACAGCAATGAGGTTGTTTATATGATTCAAGAGACACCTAAGCTTAAGTGCTTTGCTGGACTGGGACCTGAAGTCTTTGTCCAAACCTTCCTGTCATGAAAGGAAAAGTTCTCACTGGCTTTGGTGGGTTCTTCCCTAGGACTTGAATACTGACACCAGTTGTTTCAAAGCTGCCTAAGAGAGATGGATGCCCAGTGTCACCCATCTACATGGGAACTCTGTATGTAAAGAAGGCGGTACTAAACATGACTGAATGAGCTACTTTTCAAGTCCTTCATAATCTGATCTATAGTGCTTCCAAAACCTCTGGCTTCAGTGAGATGAACCTCTTTACAGTAGCTAGCAGTAAGTAATCACATTGATGGGTATCTTGCTTTATGGGTAAAGAGAGGCGATAGGACTTCAAATGGTAAACCTTTTAATACCAGGTATGCTGGTGCAAATTCGTAAGGTTGTCCATACCTAGAGGCTATGGTTGAAATATTCTAAATTAATATCTGTCTACCAGTACAGATGGGAAAATTCTTCTGGACCTCCCCTTACTGTGGAGGAGAATACTTACTTTGTGAACATATCAAAATAAGCTCTTAAACTGAGGAAAGCTGATCCTGGGTAGGAAAGGAACTCACAACAAAGGGGTCCAACTAGCATGCTTCTCTCTGTCCTGGGTTTAGCCAGTGCGTGCCCCTGAAAAATGAAGCTTTTCCCATTACCTTGTGAGGAGTGCAAAGGCGTGAGAAAATGTTATATGGCAGAGCGAGGAGATAATGATGTTGAACTTCAAAATAGGATTAACTCGGGCCAAGTTTTGAATATAATCTCAAACAGTTCCCTTCAGCATTTCCTGCCCCCAATCTCCTCTCCATGACAACAGCCAGTTTCTTTGAACAGTGTTTAAATCATGCTGGCCAGTATCTAGCCATCCATGGCTGATGTCCTGCAAAAACCAAGGGTGGAGGGGCATTGTATTAAAGCAGCTGTTTGGTTAGACAGTGAGGTTGGTATTCAAGGTATTGGTAGAGTTGAGCCTAATTCCTTCTTTCTGTCTATTGGTAGAGCTGAGCCTAATTCCTTCTTTCTGTCCCATGCCCTCATCACATTTTTCTGTCTTTTCACTGTTTCACTGTTTTACTGGCTTTAAGAATTCCAACAAAGAAAGCTGAGGGTGCTCAAGTTACAGCACTGGAAGCCTAAACATGGAAAATACCAGACACACTTATGTAAATACAAAAGGGGTGTAGCTGGCATGGAAGGAGGAAAGGGTTCGAAAATGCAACTGGACCACGACAAATGACCTTGCTTAGATCTTGACCCAAGCTGGGTATTGTGCCCACGAGATGGAAAGAAAATATTAAAAAAAAAAAAGAACCTAGCTGGAAGTGGTCAATTTTCATGCTGCTGTTGTTCATGGTGCCAAAAATTGTAATGACTGAGATCTTCCTCGTTGCCATCTTGCAGAAGCTTTCCAGATATTCGTCTCGCTGCTGTACATACATGGTGTTGTCCACCTTGGGGGTCGTAATCAGCTGGTTGGTGGCAGAAACAAAAAGAGCTTGTTTAGTATAAGGAATGAAGCAGATGAGTATTTTACTAAAGGAGAACTAGTCACTGTCTGCAAACTGGGCTTTCTTTTCCAGAGAGCTGTTGACAGCTCTGTAGTCTTATTTATTTGTGGTTGGAGTGTACCTTTAGGCCCAGGCCCGACCCAAAGGTGTTCAACCAGCCACAGGAAAACCTTAGGAAGCACAGCCAGCTGGTGGCACCAGCTCCTCCATTGCCTCTCTACAGTGCTGACAGAAGAAATGGCACTGGATTTTATAGAAAACCATGTACTCTCCTATTATCCCTTGCACAGCCGGTCCTGCCAGGTGTCCCTCACAGCCTGCAGTGGTGCCATGAATCTAGGATTCCCTCTGTTCACTAACAGT
This sequence comes from Anhinga rufa, assembly GCA_013400875.1. Lineage (NCBI taxonomy): Eukaryota > Metazoa > Chordata > Aves > Suliformes > Anhingidae > Anhinga > Anhinga rufa. Next base: position 12,247 of record VZTV01092677.1, on the reverse strand, counting down.
GGGAGCACTGGGAACATGGCAGCTGCTCTGGCCTCATCCCATGGTCCAGGCAGGGCTCCCCGTGGCTGTTTTGACTGTCAAGGGGTGAGTACAACTAGGGCTACATGAATACTTAGGTAACTGATGCCCATATAAGAAGACCTTGAAGACTTGCTAAGGCCACTGTGACCTCATCTGAAAATTGCTCATTTAGCTTTTGTTTGTTCTAAGCCACTTGGATGTCTTACAGGACTTGTATTTGCTGAGAAGGCATGGTTATTGGGGAAGAGAGGAGGAACAATTACAACAGCAAAAGTATAAAAATCTCTACAGTTTCATATTTCAAAGCGTCCTAACAAATTGCAAAGATTTAACTTTTAAAAAGTTTGAAGCACACAACTTAGATCCTTAGTCAGTGACTGAGATGCAAATATTCCAGGGGAGGTGTGTGTGTCACAACATGCAGTGGTCCTATGTAGCAGTTTCCAGCAGAAGGTGGAGAGGTATGCCGCGGCTCTACCAGTGTAATCATTCTAACTGGCAGCAGTGAACTGCAATCAGGTACCTGCCACCGATCCCCCAAACACAAAGGAAGTTGAAATCTGGGTCCAAATTTTATGGTTTAAGGTCATAAGTAATCACCAGAATCCTTCAATTGCAAACTTACACTTTAGTCTGTAACAGGTGCAATCATCTTCTAGCCGCTTTCTTAAGTTTGTAGGGCCTGGAGGCTAATTTTTATGATATACTCCTTATAAATCCAGTTCATCAATGTATGGAAATGTAAGAGCATTTCTGGGCTTATAAGATCTGACTCATTTATGCAAAGGCCCCCTGGCGTGACTACAGCATTGGGACATGAAGGTGAGTGACAGTCAGACACAAAGAGGATTTGATTTCTCGTCCATAACACGTAACATGCTTTTAAATTGCAAAAGGATCATAAAAAGGATTTGAGAGCTGAGATCAAGACCAGACCATTGGTTTGTATTGCCCTCCTAGTTTCGGAGGCTGCAAGCAGGAACGCTCAGTCAAGTCTGAATTTGATCTACTTCATGAAACCTTGTAGAGCAAAGCAGGGAGCATTTAAGAGGCAATGCTAACTTCAAATCAAAGCTTTGTGCTAGGACTGTTTTAACCCAGGCAGTAGATACACTCTACCTATCTGCATTTGCATGCACATGTGTGTATGTGCATGTGCATATATGTGCATGTGGGTATAAATGGAGTGTTATATATAAACTGTCAGCCTGCATTTCATCACCACAGAGAAATAAACAAAAAACCCAAACTCCCTGAGCCAAGACTTGTCAACATTCGTAAGACTGCAATAAAAGCCCCATTATAGAGAGGTGGGGCCGCTGGACTCAAAGCCCATACGTTTTTTCAGTTTCTGCAGCTGGATCCTATATTTTTCATTGATTGAACTTAACCCAGAATAGCCTTCAAAATTCTTGATGTTTAAAATTCACACTGAAATCTGCAATCTGAAATCCTTAATGATGTGTAGGACTTAAAAACCCACGTCTCTCTCAAAAGACTTTTGGGAGAGGACTGAAACAATGTCCTTGGGAGCCAGTCTATTAAAGCACCTGAAGGACCAAAGTATAGCAAAGCAACGGGGAATAACTGCAGTAGAGCCACTTCTGCAGCAGCGTGGGCAAATTCTCTAGAGAGGGAGTTTGAAGACTGGATGAAAGGCAGAGTTCATCTAGCTAGAAAGACTGACCCTAAGGGAGCTGAAGGGTTTGATAAGAAGGGACACAAATAGGCATGTGAGTGGATTCAAAGAAACATAAGATGTTCTTTGTTTTCCACGTGTCCTGTGTGGCAAAGAGATAGTAGAGTTCAGCCTCTGCTTTTACTAATGACCAAATCCAAGCTATTCTCCAAGAAACTTCAGAGCAAGCAGGCTGAGGATGGTATTAGATACTGGAAAAGTGAAGTGCAACGTGGCATAATCATTTGTCTTCAGTGAGTTTTGGCCTGACAACCTGAGATTGTGCAACTCTTTTCTTGGAGATCCAGCTGAGAGGTGGCCTAGTATCAGAAGGTTCACATTTCAGACCAGCCTTTATGTTGCCAGGACTGTGTTGGTGTGATGAATTAGCAGCTGGACATCTGTGAGCTCTGGTTTTGGCTCTTTTTTCAAATTTGTTTTTATTTGTCCTGATGCTGCACATATTTTGGAAGCCACAACATTGAGATATATTACCAAGTTTCAAAAATCCCAAACTTCTGTGCGGTTTCTCTCTCTGAGCTTTTGATTTGGTTAACTATTAGTTAACAATTAACTAATAGGCATTATTGCAAAATTCAGCCAAGTTCAAAATTTTCAACTATATGGCTCTTCTCCATTTCCATCATGTTGGGGAATGCGAGTCTGCTAGCTCTGCATGGCCCCTACAGCTGCAAGAACAGGGAGGGGGAAAAGAAAGTTGGCTTCTGCTCAGGTCTGTGAATCATCAGCAGAACGATTAATTAAATTCCAATGGTTGAAATCTTAGTTTGGCATCTTAGCTATTTGCATTGGAATACGGGGCATGAAAGTCAAAGCTATGTTTGTGGCACTGACTGTTGGACAATAACTGTGGAACAGGCCAGCTTGCAGTGGAATAATTGCAAGAAACCAGCTCCCACAATAATATTTTTAAAGAACTGTTTTTCAAAGTGTACCTTTCAGGGTATGTGCCATCTGCCAGAAAAAACATTTGTACTACAGCTAAAACTGTTTCCTGTCCCAGGTGAAGTGTTTTTTTAGATAAGTAGTTGGAAAAACATACAACATTATTAAACCCTGGGACAAGTAACTTCAGATCATGCTGAGTTTCTCAGACTTGAAAACTTACCATAGTGTTATAATTTAATAAAAACAGCAGGGGAAAAAACCAAAACAAAATAAAGTTTGCATGGGATCTCTGAAGATGTCTAGGAGATTTGAATGCCAGATTCCCAGCAGAAAGAATAGCAAATGTAACAGTCCTACCTCGGGGCATCTGATCACACGCCTTTGTGCATAACCTCAGTCAGACATGCACTAGCCAAGCCACCTGGCTTGCTTCCAGTTTTAGGACACCCGCACCAATATAAAACAGGTGTGCCAGCTGGCAGCGCATGCTGAGCATCGAAATGTGGTAACGTTGGCAAGTACCCCAAAGCGACGAAGGGATGTAATCCACACTGGAACTTCATTTTATCGATCATAACTATACAGATCCAGACACCTACATATCCACTGGAAACAAAATAACCTGATGGCTCTATGGTGGCTCAAGGAAGTGACTGGGAAGAGGTTTTAGCCTTATTCCTAGCTGGCGGATGTTCATAATGCATGTAAGCTTTCCGACACGAGGCTGTGAAACCTTCCCTGTTGGAAATGATTGTTTGGGTCTAGAAATTTTACCTCTTGAACAAAAGCATCAGAAAAAAATAATACAAAACCACCATAAACTTTCTGTTCCGCATCTACCTACTAGGAGGGAGATATGAATGAATTTGTGTAATAAGATTCAGATGAACAGGTTACTTACAATGAGCCGCCTTTTGCCTTCAAAATATTCCAGGAGGTCGGTCACCGATTTCCTGGGAGGCTGTAGGAAAGGCTTCTTGTTGGGCTTGGGGAAATCCTCATTCTCAGTCCTGCTCCCCTTCTTGTTCTTCTTGCTACGGTCTTTCTCCTGCTTGCCCTTTTTCTCAGCTTTGTCCTTCTTGGACTGCTTCTCACTCTTCTGCAGCTTGTCAGGTCTGTCCTTCTTCTTCTTCTTCTCAGGTTTATCCATTCGCTCATGCTTCTTTGATTCTTTTCCTTTCTTTGGGGGAATATTTCCCGCTGCAATCTCTTCCTCTAAATGGGAACTAGCAGGCTTGCTCGGGTCATATTTGTCTTCATATTCATTGCTCAGTATCTTTTCTTGGGCCTTCCTTTTTGGTGGTTTAGTCTTAGTTGGTTTGTGTTGCCCTGGTGTGACATTCAGGTCCCTATTGTTATAATCCTTCCTGTCTGTTCGGTTATCTTTAAATCTACCCACATTTGCCTTCGTATAGTGCACTGGGGGAGCTGTCGGGACTTCTGTGAAACTGTCATAGCGGGCAGCTTTGCTTGGTTTCCGTGTGGCTGCTGGGTGTTTCTCCAGGTGGCCGTGCTGCCGGTCCCTGCGGTTTGCCTTCCACACAGGAGAGTAGAAATCCTCAGATGCTGTGACTCGTGGTGTGGTGGCATCGGGGGCTACTGGCAGCCTGTGGTACTCTGTGGTGGAATGCGACTTTGTGGTCCAGGTCCTCTGCGTGGTGGGGAGGGGTGTAGTTGTCGTAGACCGGCTTGCTGTTGTCACTGCGCGGGTGGTGGCACGGGTAGTTGTGGTGGTGGGAGGGAGGGTAGTGGTCCTTACTGTAGGCGGAGGAGTGGCCACCGTGGTTGTCATTGGTTTCCTCACTGTTTTGGTCCTTGTTGGCTGATTATTGCTCCTCCTTGGCTCCTCTTTCCTTGCTGACACCTGGACATGTCCACCTCCAGGGGTAGGCTGTGTGCTGCCCCCATTATTGCCTTCCTCAACCACTTGTCCCTCCACCCCAGCTGCTTTGCATGTCTGGATGAAGCCCTTCTGCCTCATCTTCTCAATTTTTCTCATGGGGTTCTGATCAATAACTTCATACATGGCCTCTAGCCTGACTGGATAAGGATACCTTTCCTCCACCTGCAGAGTTTTCTTCAACAGCACCATGCCAAATTTCCCCTTCTCCAGTTTCAGAAAGCTCATGAGCTTAGGTATGAGGGCAGGATCTAATGGCTGCTCCAGGATTTTTCCTTCATTGGTTATCCTTCTGACTTTTCCCCCTTCTTCCCCTTCTTCATGGAACAATACAATCTGTTGGATGTGCCTCTCAGCCAGTTCACAGTAAACATCGTTTTTCAGAAGGCTCATCATGAGCCGGTAGTAGCCCTCAGAGGCATGGGGGGCAGAAATGACCCACACGCGATTTTTCCCAGCAAAGCTGGCCAGGACATTGGGAGAGCTTGACCCCGAAGGGAAGCGTACCACTCGTGACTGTGAGGCAGAGGATATCCCTTCGTCCTTAATCATCTCGGACTTGGAGTATTTGGCCGCAGCTGTGAGTCTCTGTACCTGTCTTGTTCTGGTCCCCATGCCCCTGGCCTGGGAACGTGCTTCCCCTTGTAGGAGATGGGCAGGTGTCTTTGGAGGTGCTGAAGAATCCCTCTTGGTGATAGGTTGTTGTGTATTCGGGCTCAAATTCCTCGGGGATGCTCCAGACCTTCTCAGGAGGCTGCTTGGAGCCCTGTAAGCCAGGGGCACTCTCCTAACTCCATGGCTCCCTCTCTCTGCTAGCCTCCTCGTCTTCTCAGAGCCGCACACTAGCCACGCTGCCCACAGCAGGGCTAAGCTGAGAGCTGGCCTCCAGTTCATTGTGCAATCAGCTTGCAGGGAGGAGGAGAAAGAGAAAAAGTTAGATGTTAACAGAATTATGGTATCTTGCGCAAATGATAAAGAAAGCAGAGCACAGGCTGGCTAGTTTTTGTGTATTAAAAGTGCTGATTACACCTCAGTCCTGTCCTGGTGGCTTTGTACAGTTTACAGTTATTTTTGGAAAAGCACAGAATGGATCATTTTACACAAAAATGAGATCATCCGTCTGTAACATGACTCTGTCTATCCAAAAGGACACTGTGATCTACATCTTTCTCCCTCTCTCTGTCTCTCTCTCTCACGCTCTCACATACACACATGCAAACACGCACAGAGAAAGGGTCCAGTACGTAGAGCAGAAAGCCAAGAATTTGACTTGAGACTTACACTCTCAGGAAAGTTCCCCTTCCAGCGGCGAGGCTTCACGTCTTTTTCCTTTAAAAGGAGAGCAATGCCATACAGCTTTGCTGCTGCCCAGTGATTTATCTTTACGCAGCCCAACAGGTCCCAGAGCCTGTCTGTCTCCCTGTGTATCTTTTAACTTTCTTTCTTCTTCACCTTCTTGACAAGCGGGATGAGGTTAGCTGAAATTTTCTTTGGGATCTCTGCTTCTCCATTTACCTGCAGGTCTGGCTTTTTGCTCTACCAGTTACCCACACAGGCAGGGATTTCATTTAAGAAAAGGGAAATCCCAGCTGCTCCGAGCCTCTCTCTTTTAAACTTCCCAAGCCTCTTTCCCAACTTCTTGCTTCCTCAGTCCCGTTTAGCTCCTTTGTTTCCAGAGAGGAAAGCACCAGCATTAATATATTTTCCAGGCTGAAGAAAAACACAGGAATGTGATGCTGGAAAAAAAAAGGGACGCTTCCTTTTCCCCTTTCTCCACACTTCGACAAAAGTGAATTGTAAAAGACTCGTCTTTTCTTCTCTTTCCCTTCTTGGCTGGCTGCGGTCCCAGAAATGTCAGGGTAACCCCAGCCCTGCTCCCAACCAGCCTCAGACAACGGTGGCCACTGGGAATGGGGGAAACTTCACTCAGGATTTAACAGCTCAGCAGAACCCGCCTCCTCCCCACTCCAACACAGGGAGGGAGGAGGAGAAGGAAGGCTCTGGGGGCCGAAACACTGCACAGCATCACAGAGCACTTCAGAGAGGGTGACTCCAGCCTTAACCCTTTCCTTCACGCGTCCCAGCTCCTTGGCACTCCCCAACCTCGGCTTTCTCTTTCCTCCTATTAAACAGACACTGTCTGGATAAAAAATAGTCCTCTGAGAAGTGTGTTTCCCCATCGGTGTCAATAACAGCTCTGGTGTTTAAGAGTTATTGGTTTTTAACCCCATTATTTCTGCCTCCTGTTCCCCTTTCCTTGTTTGTTTACTCCAGCGAAATGCAATTTCTCTTCACTTGCCAACCAATTTCTCTTTCGGGTCCTCATGGATGTTGGTATAGTCTTTTCTGCAAACATCATACAGGCATGGCTGCTTGTTAATTTGTAGGTTTTGAAGAGATCAGGATGTTATTATAATAATATAATAATAATAATACATTATTATTGTATTAAAATT
>VZTV01092676.1:0-17323 GCA_013400875.1 Anhinga rufa | reverse complement strand
TGGCATCCAGCCAGGGTCAAGCCCACCAGAGACAGCAATACTACACTAATGTTATGCACTTATTCGCACATGATTGTATCTGTTAAGACTAACACACCAAAGAGGGTGTCTGAAGAGTAGGGTAGAAAAGGACCCAAGAGAGCATTTGAAGCAGTTACTGAAGCACAGCTAATGTTTATTGCCTTAGGATTTTGTAAGAACACAAGTAACAAAAGCTGTATCAGGGTTTGTCAATAATACAGTAAAAGGTATATAAACAAACCTGTAATATTGCTAGCCCACAAAAAAAAAATGTACATAATTTCTTTAATTGGAGAGAGAGAGCAACTACCAGAGAGGTCACAACACAAGTTATACAAGCACTTGTCATTCAGTGCTATTCCAGAAGAACAAAAAAATGGTGAAAAGAGCCAAAAGAGTGATTGCATGTAACCATTGCCTTTGGGTTTTTTTTCTAGGTATGGTCCACTCCAACTCCCCAAGAGGATTCAATTGAAAAAGAAGCAGGATTAAAGCACTGCCAACTGCATAATCTTTCTACTACTGCTTAGATCTAACAATAGCTTATGTCTAAAACAAGGCTAACTCAGTGGTGTTTGGATTTCTCTCTTCTTTTTTTTTTCCATTTCTTCTTTTAATACCTGGACAGACTCCATCTATTTGTGTATTCCCAAGAACAGGAACACTCCATATGTCCAGTTCTCTGACACAAACCAACATGCAGCATCCACAGGCCTACTGTTATGTAAAACCATACAGGCAACACTTCTGAAAGCACACACGCTGTTAACATTTATTTATATGACACTATATAACACACAATACCAGTATGCAAGCAGAATCCCCCACATAGAATAGACACCATACATCTATATGCAAAACATGAAGCTGTCCTGTTATTTGCATGTACACAGTATTTCAGTTCTCCTTCTGCCATCAAAGGGTATCCTGAACACATGCTGGGATGTATTAGATAAGGATGCTACAACTGAAACAATTGATGGGATTGTTAGTCTGTTCCCAGACATCCTTGAGATAGGGCTGTCTGATCAAAACTAGAACATCTTTATCATCAAACTTAATGGTCTAAACTGAAAAACCCATTAATTAATTTTTTTTTGCTAACATAGCATCACAATTTTAATTTTAAAAGCATGTTGTCTAATAAACCAAATAATAACAGTGATATATCAACAAGACTATAGTCCTCTGGCGCCTGCTTGGTTTAAAAAAGAAATATAATTTTTCCTGTGTCCTTTTGGAGAGGTATAATGTAACTTCTATTTATTTTTTTAGGATTTTTACCTTAGCAGAATCTATCAAAACTTGAAAGCCACTTTCTATTTTTAAAGTAAGTTTTCCACAAGTCCAAAACACAAGAATTGTTCAGGCTTTTAAAGTCAGGCAGTTTTTCATTCAACAGAGATTAGCAGTCTTCATCAAGCTAAAACCAGAAGCACTGATGCTTGCTCTGCACAGATTTCTTCTCTCTAGTAGCTTACTGTGTACAGCGTAGAAGTTATTCCACTAACATCAGGCAGGGCTGCAACTGATATTCTCCCACTCTATTAACAGCCCATTTCAGGGTAAAAATCAGACCTTTACCTTCTTGCCAATTCAAAAGCAACATTAATATAACACAAAGTGAAGTTGCTTTTCCAATTTCAGCTTAGGCAGCAGTAGTGTTATTACCATTCACCATTTGCTAAAAAAAAAAAAATGTTAGCTTTTATTTACAGTTTCAATGTTTGCATGACTTTCATGGGCTTTATCATTTTCTCACACCTTATTCTCCAATTGCAAACTTCACTTGGTTGTGTTTCGCTTGGCCTATTTTCTAGCACATCCCCCATCCTGGATCACAAACATCCAGGCTAAAATCCTTGAGGGGGTAGGGGAAGGGGGAGAAAGCTGACTGGGGAAAAGGAGCTTCACAGCCTTCTGAGTACCAGCTTTTCCAAATCTTTTCAGCACATTTTCAATGGAAAGCATCACAGTCCTGTGTTTTAAAAACCACAGGAAAGGCGGGGGGGGAAATAAATTAAGACCAGTCATCTTGTCTTAAGAGCATACTGGCATACCCATTTTTCCTGGCACTGGCTCTGGAATTGCACTCTGTGTTGTGCCAACCTGCTCAGCTACCCTGATTTTACATCTGGTAGATCTGGCCAATGACAGATATCTTCAGGTGAGAAAGGAGGTTTCTACAGCAAAGAGCTGGTCTTTCCTCTGTTGTTCCTCTTACCTCCAGTCTGGAGAAAATGTTCCCCCAGAAAGTCCTTCCCCATGTCCCACTGGTTGTCCCAGTTTAAAGCAACCTTCATGAACTTGCCTTGTGCTGGAAAGCAACAGAATCAGAGGACTGAAGTCACACAGTAACCATCTTCATACTTTTCCTCTCCACTGTGATGAGCTTTGGCAAGTTCTTTCCTAAGGATCAAGCCCATTCCCCTTAGCTGAATGACTGTAAGTGTGATGCCTGGAAGTTTTACAAAGATCAGATCACAACCATCCACAGATCTAGAAGTGAGTGAGAAAATTAAGCCATAAAGTCATGCAAATCATTTGATGAATGCAATCTGGACAGCATCCTTACAGTTTAGAGGAAAAATGTATTCTGGATTTGATATCTGCCGCTCTCTGGCTGTCCTTTGAAGTTAAAGATTTTCAAAAGGCTGTTACATGAAAGTTAACCTCAAATGCCGTGTTCTGTGAAAAGAAATTTTATTCACACAGGGGCATTTTATTTAATTTGTCCAACTAAAATTCTATTCATATATTAGAAATACAGTTTTATCTATATTTACAAACCAGAAACATTTTTATAGCAGTGTAGTTTCAGTGGTTTAAAAAGAGGGAATTCATACAAGAATTCATGTATATATCATAGTATATAATGTTATAGCACTTCATACCCTGCCAAGTTTTTCCCAGTGTTAACTGAAAAGAGAGGGGGAAAGAAACATAAAATAGGTAAACTGAGTTTTAAAAAGGCTATTAACCAGGCAATTTACACCCCAGAGTTCAAATACCCATGCACCTATGCCAGGTGTCGCCTTGAAGAGAGAGGAGCTGCCCTGACTTTGTTGCTGCCCTGTCAAGGTGTGGGGCAGGAGGTCAGGACACACCGCTGGGATCAGGTCTCTGGTCCACAGCAGGCAGACCCAGTGCAGGGAATAACAATGTTCAAAGAAGACCACACTGTGAGTCTCAAACAAACAAAAAAACCCCAAATATCAGCCTCTGGCCCGCTTCACGCAGCTCAGAAACAGGCACCAATTTATTTGGTAGTCTTTGCCAGACCCAAGCGTGCCTTACGTGATGACAGCCATATGGGTCTGCTGGGCTGGACAGCTGGGCCTGGGGCCACACAGTGGGTTCTCACTACTGGGGCGGGGCTGCACACAATTATTGCAGCTTTTATCTGATGAGAAAAATAAAATATGGAGAACTTTCCACAGCACATTTTAAAAAATAACAAGTAGAGGCAGCACTTCAATTTAGGATAGTATATATCCAACTTTTTAATAATCTGCTTTTCAGCCCACTGAGATGCACAGAAGCTTTCGCTTTGTAAATAAGCAGCACAGAAAAATGAGAGATTAACTCAAACTTCCAATTCAAAAAGAACTAAAAATATTTGTTTCAAATGCAGACAGTATATATAGGTCTCACTATTTATGGTTCTTGATCTTTAAGCTCAGCTACTATTTAGTTTTTAAAAATCTTATAATGATGAAGCTAGCAATTTCAAAGAAATTATTCAGACATCGGCAATGCAAAACACTTTTTTCATACAGAATTTTCAGAACACCAACATTTGTCAATAAGCTTTATCTTATATGTTATTACGCCATCCATCATGTTTGTTTTTCATTAGTTACCTTAGTCATTTATACTTGGGAACTAGCCTTGAATTGCTTACAATTTTATCTCTGGCATTTTTACTGAGAAAAAAATCAAAGTTACTCTGATTACTTATATACATGTAAGCAGACTCAGAGAATAATATAATGATTATAAACATTTTAATGGCCACTAAGATGCGTTTTTCATGTACTAATTGATGAAAAATTGATAGTGATTGATAATCAACAGTGACTTGTTTATAAACTAAGGAAGATAATATCTCCAGAAATCCACTGTCGCTTCCCCAGATTGCATTGGTCTTGTATATAAAAACTACAGTGTCCTTCCTCATTGCAAAGAATGATGAAAAATAAAATCTTGGTACACATGCTCTCATTATTCCACCAAACACTCAGTTGCAAAACAAATGCCTCTCTGCTTTACTGCAAGATTAAGGGCCCACTAGGACAAGTTCTCCATGCTCAGAACACCCATCGATTTCAATGGCAGCTCCACACACAAAGCATTTCCAGGATTAGCCCTTAATTATTTATCAAAACCATGCCCTGGAGCTCTAAGTGCATTGCAAAGACAAATGGAAGGATTCAAGCAGTAGATAATGGGGTGCATTTTTCTGCCTTCACAAAATATGTGGCATCTTCTTGTAAAATAGGCTGCTGTGTTTTCAGGTGCTCCTGTCCTTAGTCACCTGCCTCACCTCACTGTCAGAAGCTGGCTCCTGACCCAGGGCAGGTGGTGGATGGGATTTACATCTAACCGTGTCCATGTATTCACTTACATTTCCTCTATAGAACTTTTGTGCCAATGTGGGGAATGGTGAACTAAAGAGGTTACAAAGAATACTGGGCTGGACTAAAGAAGCTGCTAAGACAGAGGCAGTTTGTTCCTGCTGAGTTTGCTGGAGTAGCACTACTCTGAGCAGAGGGATGGGGTGGGCAGCTACAGGGAATAAAGTGTTAAAAAACTTCACAGACATTCACCAGATTTCTTCTGTCACTGATCATCCTCACCTGCTTTCTTGCCTGCCCGGTGAGCCACTGTGCTCCCTATGAGTAACCATAATTGGTTTTACTGTTAATGGCAAAAATTCTATCACCTCCTAATGAAAGTGTACCTGGATTTTCAACAATAAGCAAATTTTAGCATCTGATTACTCATGGCTAATACCAGTAAAAATACCTTAACCAGTCTCCTGGTGATCCAGTGTTTTGAATTTTTTTCCTACCTACATAACGAAGCATCTTTTAAATCCCTGCGGTGAGAATGGTCTATTTCCTGTTCCCAAAAGGAACAGGAGAGAAATACCATAGAACTTACAAGTATTCACCTGAAAAAAACATGCAGACAGGAGCACTCAAATGAAATAGATATCATTTGGGATGGAGGGATGCGTGGAGGGTGAAAGTGGGAGCAGCGTCAAATAGCTGTCATTCTCTTTGTCTTGAAAGTAAAGATTAGTGACTAGAAAAGCAGAATGAGCTAATAGACCTTGGTCAGAACTGTGACAATTCTGCTTCTCTTTCTTCATATGAATTGAGAACTACCTAGGAAAACTGAATTCACCATACACATGTATTTGCAGCCCCCAAAATATAAATCCTTCTTTAGATTACCAAAGCAGGTAATGTAAAAGATAACCACCACCACCCCCAAATTAGGGTTATCTGTGCAATGTCTGTTTCCCTCTTTGCCTGTCTAGGAAATCTTCAGCCCCTATAATTGAAGATTCACAAAATGAATCACAAATGTGAACTAATCAAAATAACATTAAACTAAGGCAGGTTAACTGATCTCTCAGGTTTAGGGTCAAGAAGAGATTTTCTCCCAGTGCAGTCTGACATGTTTCTTGAGGATTGTTCATACCTCCCTGTAGCACAGGTTGTGAAGAAACTGATATAAATCCTGTCATTTCAAGGCTTTGAACCTGTGTGGTGCATCCCCCATTACATCCCTTTAGCCTTCTAGCATTGCTTAATCTAACCTGGTGATAAACGGATGAATGGATAAAGGCCATGGGATATATACAGTGCCTGACTATAGAGCTGTGCTGTTCCCTGTCTCAGATATATCACTGGGTGTATCTGAAAATGTCAGTCCAAAAAACATGAGGGAATCTGTGGCAATCAGCAAAGTCTCCCATCAAGCACTAAAACATAATTTCAAAATAAAAATATTTTCTATTTTAATAGAAAGCATTGGTTTATTGGTATTGGCCTTTGTCTCCTCCACCCACAATTTTCTATCAGAAACAATTTTGGTAGAAGACATTTGACCAACCAGTCTCTAGACCGACACTTTCATCTTTGAGAACTCTTTTTCTCAAGGGCTTTCACATTTCACTTCTGCTTCCTGATATCTACTGTTACACTATGAAAAGACACTCAGGTCTTACTTCACACACAGTTTCTGACCATAGTCAATGCACCCTGCTTGTAAAAAGCTTAAAGTTTTAAATTTTAACCTAGGTCATGCCATTTAGGCATACATTGCTGGTAGAACTGAGGGTGGTGTTGTGTCCTGCTTCCTCAGAAGGCAGGAAGCATTTAGAAAAGCTCCTAGAGCATCTCAGAACACTGGGTGCTTGGAAAAATATGTTGATCCCACTGAACTGTTGCCTTTCATGGAAAATTTTTGCAAGCCTTTTTGTATATTTTGCTTTGGGTAAATTATGAAATGGATTTTTTCCTCCCAGAACAAATGATTACTAGAAGCAAGGACACCCATGTAGGATGGCCTCATGCCCATCTACCGCAGACCAAGCAAAGACTCAAACTTGGCTCACCTACATCTCAGCAATTCCTTAATCATCAGAGCATTATCATTCCTAGGAAGGCTGTATTATCCACAAGCAAGCTGATATTGTCCATTCATTATATTATCCAGCAAGCTTATATTATCTACTGATTAATGAAAAATTTGTGGGTTTGTGCTACACTGGAACAGAAACTGATGATGAAATCTCAACATTTTGTAGCTGTCATGGTTTTGGCTGGGATAGAGTTAATTTTCTTCACTGGAGCCAATTCAGATTGACCAGAGGGATATTCCATATCATATGATGTCATGCCCNACAGGACCCTGCAAGCTCACTCCTGGGGTGGGCAGCAATCGCAGCTTGGGAACCAGCAGCGTCAGTCAGTCAGTGAGTGGTGAGCGGTTGCACCACTTGTGATTTTCTTGGTGTTGTTCCTCTCCCTTGTTCTTTACTCTTCTGATTTTCTTCCCCATCCCACAGGGGTGTGGGGAGTGAGTGAGTGGCTGTGTGGTGCTTAGTTGCTGACCGGGGCTCAACCACGACAGTGGCAAACAGTAGATTGGGATGGTACGTAGCATTGCAGCTCCCAGCTGCCCATCCAACCCCATCCTGAGCAGCCAAATCCACTGTTCAGCAGAGTTTACACTGCCTTTCAAGCTAGAACAAAGCCACATGCAGTTTGTTATAAAAGGCCGTACCACAGTGATCCAACACAGCAGGTACAGACCTCTGCAAAACAGATATGGCTGGTCTACACCACTATCTCTACAACTGGCTTGGGCTTTGAGCTGGGAAACAGGACATTTAACTCTGATTCCTTTTTATTCACAGACCTGATTTCTAAAGACAGCATTTAGGTTTCTTCCTTTTAGCATTTCCTTGTACATCAGATTCAATGCATGAGGCTCCAATTTTCTGTCCACTTACTCCAAAACACTGAATGCTGCAGAAGAAGCCACATGATTTGTCAGGCACTTCTGAGCACGTTCTTCAAGACTGTTACATTTTAATTATAACACTGGAAAAAGCATACGTAAGAGGAAGCCGCTTTGTGAGCATTGTGAGGCAACAGAGGAAAAATTTCTTTAAATGCCCTTCTTAATTAAAATTAGGAAAATTCCCAGTATCAGACTTCTCCATGACATGCCAACATAGTTATACATGCATACACAAGCGCATGTGCACATACATATTTATGTGTACATATGTGTATGTATATACATCATTACATATGTATATTTATAAATATGTGCTTTATATTTATGTGTATACACATATAATTATATGCATGTTTATAGTGAGCCTTTTAAGATTGGTATCTATTTCTGCCCAGCCATCTCCTTCACAAAAAGCTATAGAGCCATGGGTTTCATTCCCTGAGATGTGCATATATTTTGTACCTTGTGACAGTATAGGCCAGTCTTCCACATCCCACATGGCTTTTGTGATGGGGATTCCACATCCAGTAACTGTCAAGAGCTGTTAGAGAGGGCATGAAATCTATGCTGCATCTGACAGCACAGCAGTCTCCAGATAGCTGGAATCACAATCGATAGCTAACAAATGGCCATTCCACTTACGGTATAATGAGCCCCGTCTGAGCCTCCTTTTCCCGCAGAGATGCAGGCACTAATTCTAACACCATTAGCTCCTTTAGCTGGGTGTAATGACAGTTAAAACATGTAATAACATTTAAAACACAGGCTGTAATTTCTTTTTCTCTGTTCAGAATTTGTACTTGGCCAGCAAATGGCTTAATGAACCAGTTTTGGAGACTTTTCTAATTACCAGCTGTCCCTGGAGGATTTTTTTTTATTTTATTATACAAAAAGTCACTAGACTAGCATCTATTTTGGCTGCTCTCAGAAACAGCCTCCCTTCTAGCTAAAAGAGACTGCATGTTGCACCAAGTGCTAAGGCAGCACTCTAAACAGATTCAAAGTCACTCTCACTAGCTTTCTCATAAGTCTCTGCAGATCTGTCAGAGTTGGGTCAGTACACTAGCCTGAACTAATTGTTTCTCCTTGGTAGTATTTTAGTTCTGGGTCAGATAATGCACTTGCAATCTCCAGTTTCTCTGGTTTCAAGTACAGACCTTTAAATTCATGGAGAGATTGGAAACAGTACATATCGTATATTAGATCTATTTTAAACCTAACTCCCTTCCCAGGGTCAAGCTCATCCCTGGTTTTTAATCTGAGCATATATTTGTCGAGTTTGGTTGCTGGTTTTCCATCACATGTAAAAATATAAAAATTAAAACCTGAATCTTCCTGTGACTAGTTTCTAATCACTCCACTATTATAAGAGAGGCAGCAATGTTTCTTTCTTTCTTTTTTTTTTTTTCCACTTCCAGCTTGATGCTGACAATCTGCTGGCTCTTGGGCTGCAGAAGGCTAGGGCACATCATCTGCCCACTCATGGCTGTAGCCCCTAGTCTTGTTTTCTACAAGCCAGGAGATGCAACAGCTCATGTGGGATGCCACACAGAAATGGGCCAGAAACTGAGGATATTGTAAACATGCTCAGCAATGGCTCCCTAACACCCACAGGAGCAACTACCCCAGCACAGCAGAGGCCTGAACCCAGACTAAGCTTCAGAGGGAGGCTGCAGCCCTGCAGGTCTGGGGCTGCTGGGACAACTGGCGCCCCTTGCTGGGCCTGAGGCCAGGGAGATGGGCTCCTTCCCTGCAAGAGGGGTGTGCTGGGGAGGGTCTGTGCTGCCAGGCATAGGAGCTGCTGGAGGTCAGTGGGTTGCACAGCATCAGGGATGCTAAAAAGGAGATTGGATTTTCTTTGAGACCCTGCAGCTTCAACAGCCCAAACCTCAAGACGTACTACAGGAGGGGCAGGCAGAGCCTGTGCTTATCAGGTTGGGAAACAGACACTTTTCCTGATGGTGAAGGCTTGGAGCTTATGACTTCTGGCACCAGAAGATGTATGGGAAATGAACAGGAGGATTTAGAGGTCTACATGCAGTTGAAGGGCTGAGATCTCATTGGGATCACAGAGACATAGTGGGATAGCTCACATGCCCAGAGTGCTGCCATGGATAGATAGAGGCTCTTTAGGAAGGACAGTGAACAGCGTGAGTTGCTCTTTATGGGAGAGAGCAGAGAGGATGCATGGAGCTCTGCCTTGGAACTGGTGATGAGCCAGATGAGAGTGAACCCATTGTTGTGGGCATCTGCTGCAGACCTCCTGACCAGGAATAAGTAGATAAGGCCATCAGACAGCTGGAGGAAGCCTCTTGCTCACAGGCCCTGGTTCTCGTGGGGAACTTTAACCACTCCAGTATCAGCTGGGAGGACAACACAGCGGGGCACAGGCAATCCAGGAGGTCTCTGGAGTGCATTGATGGTAACTTCCTGACACAGGTGATTAAGAAGTTGATGAGGGGAGATGCTCTGCTAAACTTCATACTTACAAACAAAGAAGAACTGGTTGGGTATGTGAAGGCTGAGCATGGCCTGGGCTGTAGCGACCATGTGATGGAGGAGTTCATGATCCTAAGAGCAGAGAACAAGGACAAAAAGCATAATCACAGCTCTGGACTTCAAGAGAGCAGTCTTCATGGAACTTCTTAGAAGAATACCATGATATATAGCCTCAGAAAGAAGAGGGCTTCAGGAAAGCTGGTTGGTTTCCAAAGATGCCTCCTCCAGGCTCAGGAACAGTCTATCCCAATGAGCAGGGAATCGAGCAACAAAGGCAGGAGGCCTATGGAGATGAACAAGGAGCTCCTGACTAAAGCGAAACATTAAATAAAACCATACAAGATGTGGAAGCACGGTCAGATCACCCAGGAGGAATAGAGTTATTGTCTGAGTGGGCAGGAAACTAATTGCTGCCAGCTAAGAGTGAGGAGTCTGCTTCTTCTGCCTGGACCAAATAGTGTGTCATGATTAAAATTAACTATAAGTCTATATCCTCGCTTTTTTTCTGCAGTCTACTTTAGCCTTGAAACAGGATCCTGAAACTACTGCCTTGGCTGACATAGCTGACCTATGTTGTCTCAGGTAGCTAATTATGCTCAAACACTGTGGCTGGAACATCTGGAGCATATCCACAGACTATGGTTTCAACTGTTCCTCTGCAAAGCTACAGTGGCTTTTTAATTTCATATTCCACCTAAAGCCACCACCGTTTCCTCTTGAGTTCAAATGCCTCACCAACTATTGTCACAAACAGAATCTAATTAAATGATTTTGGAGATAAGAAGTGAGATGCAAGTGTTGTGTCATTAAAACAAATTTCAATGGGTATGACAGATTGGAGAAGTGTCTGTGTTAAACTGAGCATTTGTTTTGGTTATACCCTTCATTATATTGTAATTCTTATGTTGCACTAGGATGTATAGCTTCTGTTAGACTAATTGATATAGTTGGAAAAATGTCAAGCTTTGGAGCAGACAGGACTGTCATTTTCTGCTCCAGTGTATTCTGACACTGATTGGTATATCTTACTATGCAGAAAAATCAAACAATTCCTTCTTCCCCACTTCACTAAGGAAGCAAAATTCCCATTGATTAAAATTGGGTAGCATCAAATTAAACTACAAGTATTCCTTCTCAGCCTGGATTTAGTTATGAAGTCCACTGTTTGTATTTCAGACACATAAAAGTATGCCCCAAACAGCTTGCTTTTTGCCAGTTGTATTTATTGATCTAATAAAAGAATAAATTTCTCCTTAGAAACCTGAAGACACTTACACATTTGTAGGGAGTCATGACTAGGAAGAGCTCTTTGTTTTATCAAAGCAGCTGCATTCTTCATGCTATTCTGAATCCTCTTTACCTCTCAAATTAAACTCTCCTTACACTCTTGTATTAATTCTTGCCTGAATCTACTCACTGGAAAATGGATCTGTAAAAAGAGCTCTGCCAGAATGACTGAGCTTGGAAAGCGGGATCTCCATGAGGCAAGAAGCAATGGCTTCCTCTTTGCCAAGTGCTCTTCACAACTTCTGAACCTCCCAAACAGTTTTGGTCAAAATTAAATTAAGGTGAAGATTGTAAATGTACTGAACTTTGCACATTTTGTGAAAGCTGGCAGGGAACTGAAGATGTGAGTGAGTCACACTGTGGGGCTGGCAGTTGTGAATCTCTCAAGAAGCAGTGACCATCTGGCGTGGGCTCCTGTTTGCAGGATGAAACATGTAAAGTGCATGGAAGGATCTAGGAGCACTGGAAGAAAGGCAGTGGAAATTAGAGGATTTTCAGCAAAAACCCAGGAGAATTTGCCATCCATGTGGGCAGAAGCTGTAGATTTTCGTTGCAGGATCTTTTCTCCTGGCTGCCGGTGGCTGCTCTGTGCAGCCACACTGGCACGTGTATGTCCCAAACAGTACGGCTGGCCCAGAAAGGCTTCATTGGCCCTGCCTGTGGCAAGAAATATTTTGAAGATGGTAGTTTACAGTCTGATGAATCACTTAATGACCAGACATGCGTTTTGTGTTTTTTTCTGACTTTTAGCTTCTGTTTTGATTGACAGACCACTGTGTGAGAGAATGGCTTGTATTAGCCAGTGTTAATAATTACACAAGAAGAATCATAGCAGACAGTTACAATCTTGTCTTCAGGCAATTGCCTTGTAATAATAAAAAAGAAAGATGGTAGGAAATTCAAGAGAAATTCCCCAGACTCTCATACCTCCAGATTATTTTCAATAGGACAATTTATTTATGTCTTTTTATCTTTGTTTACAGGACAAAGTTTTTTTTAAAAGGTGTGCAATTTCCTTTTAATTCATAGTCTTTGGTGAAGCTGGAGCTGGGTACCTGCAACCTAACAGGCATAAATTTAAAGACAATATTTAGAAGCCTGTAAAAATGTGGCCCTGAGACTCTCTCATGACCCATGAATAACAAGTTAGTGTTTGCACCATATTTAATATGAAGATTGTGACCAAGCTGTTAACCTTTAGTAGCGGCCACTAAGTAAATGTGTCACATAGTACAGAAGGCACGGTAAATCTGCGCACACAGTTGCCATCTAAGACAAATGAAAAATTATTTATCAGCGCTATCTCTATTCCTTCTAAGTTTGGGACTTTATAAAGCACAATTTCTGTATCCCATCTCATATCTTTACCCTGATGATGGTTTTTCTTTTTTTTTTTGATTGGTGACATTTTATATCAAATAATGCACTGCTGTGATTTTTTTAATCCTTAAATTTTAACTTCATTTAATTTCTCCTAATTCCATATAATCATAATGACCATGACTCAAGCACTGACTGCTGCTGAAAAGCACTACAGTAAAGCTGAAAATTGAGATCTTAATATGCAAATATCCATTCTAACACTTTGGCCTAGGAAATCTGGTGTTATATGGTTTGATGTCCAACTCTCACAGTTTCTCCTCTCTAAGACTGTTCTGTATATTTGCAAACGTTTTTTTTCACACTTCTGTTTCTAAACTGAGGTCTACAGGCAGCCTGAGGTCTAGTTTTCTTTTAAATGTATAGTGTACAAATTTCATTGACCAGATAATCAGTCAGATTAAGTACTGCAGACTTCTATGTGACCAATCATTGTCAAAGATTTAGGAAACAAGTTCAAAAACACACTGAAATTCAGCTGTGTTATTCTGAAACTTAAATTTGCATCACAGAAAATGTAGCAAAAGCATCCTTTTGTAGACTGTAGACAGGTCAAATATTTCCTTTTTTAGTGTCCAGTTAAGTTCCCTCCATGTCAACACTTCAAATATTTTCATTCTTCAAAATGCATTAATTCACTTAAATGAGCAAGTTACAATCTGAATTGCAGGCTTTATAATTTCCTATGTTGCTGCAACATTGTATTTCTAATTCACCTATTATCAGGAAGCAGACAGATAACAGCTCCTTCTTCTTTTGAATCTTTTGCTTACATTCCCTGAAGGCCACCTCTCACCACTCAGGAACAAGGCATTTGTTAAACACAAAAGTCAGTTTCAACTGTGACTTTTACTCGTAAAAGGATGGAAAAGATTTTGTGACTGTATTTAGTTACAGTAAACCTTGAACACATCGTAATAGACAAGATACTTTAAATGGAAAAGATGAAGTCAACATAGTTGGAGAGAAATAAGTTATGTTCACATATGAAGGGACCCTCCTATGTTTACCAGTGTTAAACAAAATGATAATAATGGTCTGGCTCATCAAATGTGTTCACTGCCTGCAACACTTTTCTAAAGGTGTCAGTTTGATTTAAGAGACTTTGAGTTACAGAGCAGGCTTTTCTCTGATGTTTTTCAGCTGCCAGGGTGACTCTCATCAGACCCATCTCTGGGTAAACAAGAAGCTTCTCCTGTTAGATGATCATCTGCATACGTCTGCACGTTATATCGTCTGCATACATACTTTCTTGTATTTCCTCCATTAAGTCACTCTGATCAAAACCTAGTTCTATAGAAAGACTTATATATTTCAAATATGAGCTTTTGCTGTCACTAAATGTCATAAAATTCATAGCTCCAAACTAGGCCACTAAGCTTATACAGGACTTAAAACAGGATGCATAAAGACACATATATGAACTAAGAGACACATAAATTAATTATTACGAAGAAAGCTGTGGCCTAGGTGCCAAACAATCTTTGTGATTCTTTCCTTTGTCTGCATTGCAGGGAAACACCTTTGCAAAATCTGGATTCACAGATCCATCCAATTCATCTCACAAAGGTCTTTCCTTGCACGGGAAGTGACAGCTTCTTTCTAGCCCTTGCTCAACTCAGTCTGATGTATTTCAGAGTTTACAAATCTAACTTTTTGTGCTAGAAATGCAACCCCCAGTTGCTATGGTATGAAGTTCAAATGAGTGTGATGAGTGATCAGTGAATGATTTAGCATCAGGTAACGGTCAGGCTCATCTCTTCTTTCAGGGGTTTCCAGCCTCAATGTTCATGTAGCAGAAGTTGTGCTACCACAGTTTAAAGCTTGTTGCATTAAGAGAAACCGTTATCAATACACTGATTTATTTTAAAATGGTAGGCTACATATTACAGAAATTTGTTTCCCTGCAAATGGGCGAGATGCATTTGCAAAAGTAGAAAGAAGCCTAGTGATGTGCTGGTAGCTCTAGGCCTAGTAGCAAGACGTGAGAGCTACCAGCACATCCAAGACAAACACATTCCTTTCTGTACCAAGTCACAGTCCTCAAATTTTAGGTTCTAATTTGTCATATGCCCATTATTTTTTAAACTGTTCCTGAAGGAACCCAGATTTCCCAAATTCACAGGTGTGCTTACTACAAAGTTTTGCTGCTGTTTTCCCTTAGAGGATTGTTAGTTTTTATATTTACCAGAAGTGAATAGCTGCTTAATTTGTTTTTCTAGTCTCATTAATGTGACAGAAATGTTATGGATACAGCCACCTCCCATCATCCATAATAGTAATTGTATCATCTTCTCCACATATCCCCAACCAGACCCTCCTGCACATCTTCTCTGTACTAATTTACCTTTATTTATAACTTACAAACTTCTTATGCTCAGGATTGACAGTTTAAATAATCACCCTGAATGTGATTGGAATCAACTATTTTTGTAAAGAATATACACTAATATATGTATTACAGTAGAGTTGAGCAACCTTTCCATAGGGAATAGCTGAACATCTTCACATGAGGGATTTACCTATTTTGTAAGGTATTTTTTTAACATAGTCTTATCCTTCCTAAAATATGTTCATTACCACAATTTTTTCAAATGCGTGTTGTTATATTTCAAGTTGGGTTTTATTTTTTTTATTCTGTACATAGCTATTCGCTATTTTGTAATTTTTATTATTTTTCATTCAAGTTAGTGGCAAACGATCTTATTACCAAAGTCCTGCATACCAGGAATTTTAGCATGAAATTTAGCTTTCATTTCCTACAAAATACTTGGGAACTTGAGCCCCATAAATCTACCTCATACAATAGGTCTAAGCAAAAACTGAGGTTTTAATAGAATATCTTGTACCTAAAGTAGATCAGCAGCTAAGAATGCTGCAAAGTCCACATCACCCACTTTGAATTGCTTCTAAATTCATGTCAGGTTATACAATTTGAAAATGCAAAAATAAAAATTCCATACCTCTTTCCTAGCATGAATGCTCAGTTAAGAATGCTTGTAAGTGAGAAAGCAGTGTTAGAAGGTCAATTGTAATACAGAAAATTTGAAAAAAAAAAAACAGGCATCTGGACTTTTGAAAGTGATTCATTAAAACAAAAGAAGGTAAAAGAATGAAAGAAATGTCATGAGACATACTTGCTTAGATTTCACACTCTACTACCGTTTGATATAATCTAAATGCCACAAATTCATTTTGTGAGATCAAATTGAGTTGGCAGTGACCAGGAGAAAAAAATGACATTGATGAAGAGTCCCCACATTAAATGTAAATAATTAAGGAAGACCTTGACCTGAGGACAGATAGAACTTCACATAAAAATTTATACAAACTGGATCATAACTTAAAAGACACCTTTAATAGATATTCATCATGGGTAATTGTTATAGATAGGAATATCACAATTATTCATAATGTTATGAAAGTGATTTCTTAAAATATGCTCTATCTTTTATCAAGACAAAATGTATTACCATTGCACAACCTGACTAGGCAAAAATATCCACTGGGAAACTGTAGGCTAAAAATATATAAATAGCCATACATGGCCAGATACGATATTCACTGACCAGAGACATGGGTTTATCAAAAAGTGGAAGTACTAGGCAACCATATGCTTGAAATTCCCTGGTAAGTCATCCCACCATCCAGCAATATATGATTTCAGATGTCCCTGATCCAAAGATTCAATCTGGATGCAGTCTAGACATTTATTTTTAATGTGCCTTGAAGGATTGCTCTTTGTGAATTTGTTTAGTTCCTTTCTGAGCTCATGTATCTTTTCAGTATCCAAAACTTTGAGTACATTTGCTTAATGATGTTTTATGTGGAAAACACTCCTTTTCTGCTTGTTTCTGACAAACCTACTACTTAATAATTTCATACAGTGCCGTCTTCTGAATACCCTCACCTTCTCCAGCTATTAATAACTTTTTAGAGTTTTCAAAACCAAAGAATTTTAGCCTGTTTTGGTTTTCCTTGCTCCATGTTTCTGATCACATTTTCCACCCTTTTTTTTAATCATTTCTGGATCAACGGTATCCATGTTCAGGTGCTATGATTGGAACTACATAGACCACAGAGTAGATATACCATGTAGTATGCTAGAAGTTGTTTAATAGTTTTCTGGGTTCCTCGCTCCCATTCCTTTCCCACCTCATTATTAAGTCTATTTTCCAGATAATTTGTGAATATAGCAAACAGCAAAGGCTCCAACAATGGATCCTGAGGGCACTTGCAATCTCCCTGCACTATGAATCTCACCTCTTACATTGTTTTTCCTTGTTCGTTATCAGATTTTTAACCCCGAAGGGGACAGTCTCTTTTGTCTACTTACAGCTTAATTTCCTTAAGTCTTTGGTGAGTGAGAAGATTATTTTAAATCCAGATCTCCTGAATTCCTCCCCTTTAACTAATTCCTTACCTCAAATAATGCTAAGATTCATGAATAAGTGACTTCTCTTTAGGAAAAAAAGCATGTTCTCAATTATATAATTTATCTGTGTGTTTTCTATTCTCTTGGTTTACTGCTAGAATTTGTTTTATAGCTTCAAAAATTTTCCAGTGTGGAAGCAGATCTTATACACAGTTAGAA
>VZTV01092671.1:2146-19223 GCA_013400875.1 Anhinga rufa | reverse complement strand
TTAAAAAAAGCAAACTCTAAAGAGCAAATAAAGCATCAAATTGATGTGTGTGCACGCTGTACTTTAAGTGAGCAGAATGACTTTTACAGCTACTTAGAAGGGCTGTTTGAATATAAGCTTTGTGTGAGCTGGTGCCTCTGCTGTTTCCTATTATGATTAAGAGATGGAGCTGAAGGGAGTTAAGTGCTTAAATTCTGCTGGGTCCTCATATGGCCAGTAAAAGTGCCTAAATAAAAATCTGCTCAGCAGACTGNTAAAAATCTGCTCAGCAGACTGAACTGGCCTCTGTGGAGCTGTCACTGTCTGTCCTCTTTCATAATTAGCATTATTAAAAGTCTCTAGATGTTTATTTAATTTGTTTTTTACACTTAGAATGACATCGTTAGCGCCTGTTAGGTGATCAAGATAACAGTGATAGACATCTGCTCCTTTGGGGGGTGGTAGGAAAGACTTGTGGCCTTTGCACAAAGGAGAAATATTGTATGAATTCTATTTAAATATCTTCCTGGCCTGTGAAAATGATTATTTAGTGGGTTATTAATATTTTTAAAACTTTTAAACTGCAATAGGTGGTGTTCTTCCTCTAGAAAAAGCCACCTTTGCTTACCTGATGTGAAAGAGCTAATTTCAAAAATATCAAACTTGTTTGCTCTAAGGCTGAGAAGCAAAAGAAGTAAGGTAAGTTCCTTGTAGCACTTTAAAGAGTTGGGTTTGTTGTTTTTTTTTTAAATGGTGATTCCCTGCTGTAATATATCCACTGGAAAGGTATTTGTAAAAGACTGCAGCATCAAATTTGTATTGCAGAAAGACCTGTCTGGCATGCAGTGTGTTAGAAGAAAAGGGGAGGGTGGTACTGAGGTTAATGCCTGGTTTATTTTGGAACAGCTGTGTTAGAGTAAAGCTAAGTGGCTGGAGTCCCATGGGAGGCAGAAGCGTTTACTGCTGGAAACTGGAAGGAGGTGAATTTCTTTTTAAGTTTTGATATTAAATGCAGAATTACTAGGTACATTAAAAGGTTAATTTTTCAGGATGCAGGTTCCAGAGAAACAGAACCAGTCCTGAGAAGTAGTTACTTTAAAGCATGCTTCACTTTTTAAAAAACAAACAAACAAAACCCAAACAAGCCCCAAAAGCCTTCTAATTTGACTAGTTACCTGTTTGAGTTGCTTGGAGTCTCTCAAGGCTGTGTAGTTACTTCAAAGCAGAACTAGAATTTAACTACAAGGAGTTGCCTTTTAATGTAATAAATATCTTAAGGTCACTTCAATTTTGATCTTTCAAAAGGGGGAGGGGAGCCTAACAACCAAACCAAACAAAAAACCTCACCTTGTGTGTTCTCTGTTTTCCTGAATATGAAAAAGCTGTGTGTAGTATTGAAGGCTTTGTCTTTATTTTCAAGGTTTGTGGCAAATGCTTATCAGAACAGCACGTGGATGTATCTTTACAGTTTTATGTGCAGAGGAATGAGTCTGTAGTAGAGGACCACAAAAGCTGCCATTATTAGAAGCCTTGCTTACACTTCAGTGAGTGCTGTGCTGCTTAATCTAGCTCCCAGCTTCCAGTCATGCAGAAGAAACTAAACCAGAGTGCTCTGTTCTAATTCTCAAACTTGGTTGAGCTTTCCTGTATTTCTTCCAATATGCATTTCCTTTGTAGCCTGAGCCAAAACCTTGTTTGGAAAGGTGATTTTGTCTCCCTTTTTCACTTAGCCCTTTCTCTTTATAAATCGTTGGTTCCAAATTCTATGCTATTGAAGTATCCAAGTTTCAAATCATTTGCTATTGCTTAAAGACTTGTCTCTGTAAGACACAGCCACAGTTTGGCCTCTTGTTTCTTAAAGCATCTCAGTTAACTTGCGATTGCACATTCTTTGTGTAGCATAGGACCTGATTTTAAGTGGCACTGACTTTCTCAGACTGACCTGGTGCAACTTGAAATGCTGAGCATCTTGCATAACAGGACCTTTAAGCAGTTTTGCTTTGATACTCTTGGATATTGTAAAACCAGAGCTGTCTGCCAGATGATGGTTTGTCTTGGCTCATCTCCTTGACAGCATATTGCAGCCTTTACCAATGTCAAGGTATTTAGCACACTTTATCAGTACTTAGAGATTTTGCAGTGTTTATGGTAACCATTTTGAATATCTGCAGTAGGACTCATCCTGACTTGCTTTCACAGTCTTGAGCCTAGCAGTACACATAGTTTTGGAGGCTTTGAGTGCTCTGCCCACCCTGCTAGTAAGAGAGATGCACTTGGATGAGAGAGCTGAGCTGACCTGACAAATTAAAAAGCAGTTGTTATATAAAAATAAAATCTGAACTGAACTGCTTTACTCTTCCAGCACACAGACTTTGCATTCAGGCCTGTATTCTGTCCCCTGATTATAAAGGACAAATCATTTGAAGTTTCTTTTCAGTTTGCTTATAAACAAGTAGAAATACACTTGTAACCAATGACTTACCCTCTTGAGACTCGAAAGGGAAAATCTTAAGTATTAACTACATTAAAAAAAACACCAGAAACAAACAAAACCTCCCCCCCAAAAAAAAACACCCAAACAAACATAAAATCAAACAAAAAAACCAACCCCAAAACAGACTACCTAGGTTTTACTAATACTCATGCAAGTCTCTTCCATCAGGCTACATTAATCTTAATTCCTCAGTCTTTTGTAAGTCAGAAGGTTAATAGTGAAGAGTAATTTTTTTTAGTTGGCTAAATGCTGCAGAATGATGCTTAAACCACAAACAAGTTCCTGATTTGTTCTGCTTTCTGTAACAGATAGCATACAATTCCCAATTTAAAACGTCAGTATACATTGGAGTCTTGGTATTTCCACCAACCATATTTAATATGCAAAGGAGGTAACAAGCAGATGCATTCAGCACATTTGTTTTAAATAACCTTTTTATATGGCAGTTTTTAATGTACTTCTGCAGCACCATGAAACCAGAGGCAAGAGCTTACTAGCTGTGTGTGATACTTTTGCATAAGTGAATCTGAAATTCTAAAGCAGCTGTCTGACCAGCATGTCAAAGGTTATCAGGTTAGCCCTAGATTTCAGTCGTCATAGTCTTTTTTTGAGTATATAGTGTTGTACTTCGCTCTGGTTTCTCTTTTTTTTTGTGTTTTTGTAACTGGTAGAGAGGTCTGTTGAAAAATACATCTGTGGAAGCAGAGAAGAGGCTTGATCCTTGTGTTTTTCATCCCAAAACAAACCCATATTTAAAAAACTCAAAACAAACAAACTCAAACCCCTTATATCTAAAATTTGCATTAAAGACTACTTTTTTTGAACTCTGTGTTTCATTGTGTGGTTGCAGGTTGTTGGTTTGTTTTTTTGTTTTGTTTGTTTGTTGTTTTGTGTTTGTTTTTTTTTTTTAATTCTTTAAGTAACAGTAAATGCACTGTGCAGGTATATACTGTGACCTTAGAGTTGCTTCCCTGTCTTCTTCCTGTTTCCCTGTTGCTTCTTCTCTGTCTGCTGGTGCCAATGATGGGGAGTGGTTGACTACCACAGTATTCTTCCACTGGGGTATGTACAACCATTGTTTTTTCTTTGCTGGAATGATAGGGAATGGTTCTTGCCTAACACAGTACCAAAAAATTCTGAAAGGGACAAGTGTACAAGTCTGGAGATACCTGGAACTCTTTTTCTCACCATGAAGACTTGTACTGTCAAGTTAGTCTGAGAGTTATGATGAAGTGCACTTGAGTGTAAAGGAGGAGAGTTGAAACTACAAAAAAACCCTGCTAAATATTTCATACTGCTCAGTTGAGACGTAAGGTATTTCTGAGGTGTTTAATGCAACAGTTGTTTAATATTTCAAACATCAGTTTGATTCTATATTAACAAAGTAGATATGAATAAACAGTATGGATTTTTAACTTTCATGCACTGTGATAATATTGCTTTAACTGTTGTCTTCACTTTCGACTAGGACTATAGGTTTGTTTGGGTTTGTTTGTTTGGTGTGTGTGTTTTTTTTTTTTTTAAATCCTTCCCCTTTCCTACATTCCCGGCCACCAGGTGAAATGTTTAACTTGGCCTGAAATGTTTTGTTTGGGGCACTTGTAAGAAAAGGAGAGGAAAAGAGCTACTTTACAAAGCAAAGATATCAAAGCACATCTCTGTCTTATATGAAATAGGTTCAGAATATGAAATAAATCAAATGGAACAATTGTCAGAGGAAAAAAATGTGACTGCCTTGACCCCGGAATGCCTGCACTTTAGATGTAGATGTTAATAGATTTACTTAGGAGAAGGTGAAAATCTGAGGTATGATCTTGTTTGCTGGATTCATGGTAATTATTGGACCAACAACTTTGAAATTTCTCCTTTATTGCCGGGTAGATTTGTTGATACTAATGGCAACTTTGACTTACCTAAAGCATGAACCATGTGAACTGAAACATACAGCTTCCCAAAGTTCCGAAACCTGGAGTGCAAGCCTTCCATTGGATGGGTGCCGGGTTCTACAGCTGGCGCTCTCCATCCGTCCCGCATCTGGCTGCGGCTGTAGTGGGCATAAAGCGCTTCCGAGTGGGTTCACACTGTGTAGGGCAACAGAGAACCTGCCTTCAGGAGCGGTGACCCCCTCATCAGGTACAGTAAACTCAGTTTGAAGGTGTTCCCTTGTGAATGCTTAACCCATACTTCCTCAAGAGACCAGAGCTTTGCCGAGCAGTGTTTACTACCTGTTCTAGAATCTTGCTGTTTTGCAATACAAGAGGAAGCTCCCATTGTCCTCTTACACTTAATGGCTTGAATATCTACAGTTAATAGGGCCATCCACAGTGACAGAGGCTCTTTTCCCCCCAGGTATTATGGCAGTTGAGAGCTGCAGTTGTGGTCGGCTGCTTCAACAACGCAGCTCCTCCCCACATAAACTCTGAGGCTTGTTATGCTAGTGTATCTTAATATTTACCGTCAGTATCTAGCTGGCTGGCATAAGATGTCATTTAATTACTCTGTATATGCAAAGAAGCGTTCAAATGCCATGCTGGAATTACAGTGCAGTGCTTCTTGCTGGGTGCCCTGAAAAGTCTACTACAAGGGTATTCCCTGCTCCTCCTGCCAGTCTTAAATTAGGAAAGGATGTGAAAGATTTTTGTACTCTGTGATGCAAATCTCAAAGCCTCAGGGAAGTTGTGTGTTCATAAAAAGGCATAATTTGGCTCTTAATGTTAACTGAGATCTGCTCAATTCACTTATTATTGTGAGGATGGGGAGAGAGGGAGGTTTTTGTGTCAGTTTAAGCACTCCCAGTTTGTTTAATCATCAGCCTCTCTGTGTGATATGGACGCCTTTTAGTTCCACATCTTTGGCACACAGTGCTGCTGTATCAAAGAGAAGTTATGAATGGAGTGAACTGGTTTCCTGGCACTTGGGAAGCCATCAAAGTTTGTGCTTATCAGAACAAGCAGGCTGACTAATACAATATTAAATACGCAGCAGCCTAAAATAATTTCTGATTGCAGGGACAAGCCTTTTTTTTGTTTGTATTTTTAGCATATCATCTAAATTATTAAATAGAGAAAAATAAAACTTTTGAAGATTATTGCCCTTCTAAGGAACCAGTTAGGAGAGGGTAGAGTTTTAACTACTACCTCTCACCTTTTTTAATGACAAGTCGTTAATTTTCCTTTGATATTCAGAGCAAGTCGGTTCCAGTTCCTAAGACATATGCTGTATGCCCTCGAGGGATAAAGCAGTTAAGAATTACAAGGAGTATTATGCTTCGTAGAAATAAGCAACCTGCTGAAGTAATAACCTGCTATGTGCTTGTAAGTCTCTCTGTACGAATCAGGGCTTTGAAGTGGTGACTGATATACGAGGAATATGTCATCTTTGATATTAACAAGACAGCTGCACTTGAGAGAGGAGGCATACATTTATTTTCATGTTCTGAAAGACTGACCTTCATGCAAGAAGATTCAGACTTGAGTAATCGCTTGAACTGTTGCCACAATCCTTGAGATAATATGGCTCTTCCGCTGAGACAAGAGTAGGGTACAGGTTCAGCTGAACATACATTATTACGCTGTAGCTCTAATAGCACAAAGTCCCATTTCCTGACTGTATTAACTGCCTGAAATTTCTTTCTGAGACTTCTTCCATTGCAGAAACAGTCCATTTAAACCAGTCTTGCTTTCTAAATATCTTGGATAACTGTTCTCTATAATAATTTCTTTAGCTTTCTCTCAGTTGGATAAGTAACCCTGGTGAAATGCTTCTTATGATGTTTTAATACCCTCTGGTATAGGAGCACCTCCTGCTATGGAGTAGTGTCTCATTCTGGAGAACTGCAGTGGATCTGTGTTTCATGCCTGTCTGGACCCAGGAATTCAAACACTGTCTTCCTTCTGCATTACCACTGGATTGCTATCTTCCTCAGTTAATTGTATACATGTGAAGAACAGCACATCTGATGAGGCAGATGCATTGAAAACACACATCAAAGTATATGTTTTAACATTTAATTACAAATTTACCTAGTGAAAAAAGTTAGTATTAGTTACAGAATTTAAAGTTCATGTTGTTTAGCTGCTAAATCTTAAAAAAAAAAATAATTAAAAAAATCCATGAGATGTCCCAAGAGAAAGAAGAGTTCCCCATCTAGATCTATATAACTGAGGTATTTTTAATCCGTAATGAGGAGTGGTATGTTACAAAGCAGCGGAAACCACTTTGCATTGTGTGCGTTCATAAAGAGGCTCTCATTAAAAAAGCATTTTTAGTCACCACCTGTTATCTTTTTAATATGATGGGTGCTTTACTCCAGTGTTGTATTATTTTTGTCATCATTCTTTTCCAAAGTGCATTATTCATCACTTTGAACCATATGGGCAGAAATATATGCTGAACATCTGATTTCTGTACTGGCCAGTCCCTGAGGAAAAACTCTATTAATGTCCATGTTTATGACAAACCAGTGAAGCCTTTTGTGTCATCTTTTCATGAAGATTTCTTACCTTCTGCATACCAAAGATGCAATTAGGAGATTCACAGCTGTGATGCTACAACAAGGGGGCTGCACTTGATTAGGCAGCAAAGGCCTCTTTGCTCAAATTCATAAATAAAAACCACAGTTTTAGGAACAGGAGAGAGCTTTCTGCATGTCCCACATCATCCATGCACCCTGTTTTTTTTTCCCATGGCTGGCACGGGACAGTAGGCATGTGTTATGGTGTGTGTGGAGCGAGGTGTATGCTGACCTGGCTGCTGCCTGGTATGGTAGCTCTTGCTCTTCTGTTGCTGGGAGAGATATGCAAGGGTCTCCCCTGTTAGAATTTCACATAAACTTGTAAAAGTTTGATTCCTCTTGCTCCCTCTCATAAAAATCAGGATGAAAAATGCCTGTTGAATTGCTTTCATTCCCTTTCCTTGACTGTTCCAAATCTTCTCCAATGTACAAGTGTAACTGAGAATAAAGAGCCTGATGAAATGTGCCGCGGTGCTGCATTTCAGCACTCTGGCTTTTTTGACTGCGCATATCTCTGCTTTGGAGATGTGATGTCTCACATTTCTCTTTAATGATAGTAGCATGTTCAGTAACACTTGCATGAGTTGTACACACCGAGTGGACTATGTGTATAGTGTACTACAATATATTTTCTCTTTAATGGGAGGTAAGGGAATGAATAGATTCCAAAGTGCCCTTTTATTTCAGTGTAGTGTGAAATCTTTTATTTAACACAACCAGTGGGCAGGTTTCATTCTCATTCTGCCCTGTGCACGTATGAAAAACCTGCTATACAACCTGGTGTAATCAGCAGTCTGCTCACAGGAGGCCCTGAGTTTGAAACAGCAGGAGTTTTGCAGCTTGGAGCTGAATGGTGTTGGCAGAGCTGTTTGAAGAAGTTTGCTTAGCTCCTGCCCACATTGTGCTGAGCCGATTTCAAAGGGGTTGTTGCCTCTACCTCGTGAGAATGACTTTCTGTCAAAATTCACAAGGAATCATGTGTCTACTGATCTGAAACGCAGCAAATGCTCTTTTTATTTTCAGTTTTGGTTGTGCCTGGTTCTGTATTGCCGCTTAGAAAGCGATCAGTGACTGCAGATTTGCTTGGGGGAAATTCTGTTTTTACTACTGAGTGTTAATATTCAGTAGTAAATTTTGGAGACCTAGCAGATCATCTGTGTATTTACACTGTCAATAGAAATTGCTTAGCTTGGCAATTCAAACTTAAATGCCTGATTTTAGCACCCTATATTTACCGTATGTTTTGTGCAAATACAAACATTGGCTTATTCTGAGATTTAGAGGAATGGTGAATTCAGGTAGTGCTACTGAGGTGCCAGAGCATCTAGACTTGCACTCAGGTACCGTATTATAACTGCTGGATTTTCTCTGATTGTTTCCTCCAGATAGTAAGCATCTGTTTCTCCCTTTAAAATTAGTGGGAGCTGCATGTTTTCTGAGCACTGAGAAGTAAGACCATTAGTTCAGATGCTCAGCTTCAAAATGCAGACTATTACCATAGGTTTGAAGAGCATAAATTGTTTTACTGCAGCATTTCTTTTGGTGAGGGACTGCTGATTCCCATACAGCTCCAGTTTCTGATCGGCCATTCATCACTCAACCGATTCACGATGGTCTAGGCAAAAAAACAGGTTTGTCGAAGTAACTCAATGCCTCCACCAAAGTATGTTTAAACAATGATGCAGAGCCATTTTAATAAGTTATGTGAAAAGTTGCGTGTAAACCAGAACAAAAGAGTCCTTATTCCAGCACTTAACACTGTCAACATTTCGGAGTTTGCAGTGGACCTAGTATTGATCTCTCTTCCCTGTTGTACAGGTGGATCACCTGCCAAGGTTTTGTGCTTCACTGAGGTGAAGGGTGTACACGCTCTCTCTGCTGATAAAAATGTTGCTTGCACTACCTTTCTCTGATTGTAGTGCCCCTTAAAATTTCGCCTGAGGCTGCTTCTAGGAGTCAGACTTCTTTCAGACCACTAAGGAAGTTTGGCATGCTTTGAACACTGCTAGGCAGCAGATCTGCTGCTCCGTAGTTGCAACAACAATATAAACTTTTTCTAACCTGTATCTTTTAAAAATCTGATAATCTTTATTTTTACAGAGCAACGGCAGCCCAAATGTGCTAGGCTGGAGGAGGTGTTGCTGCTCTGCAGCCTGAGGCTCGAATCGCTCTTGCCTGGAGCAATCTTTCTGGGGATTTACCCTCCCCTCCTCTGCTTTCAGCTAGCTGAGAGGCCAGCCCATCACAGTTAACACTGCTGTTTTGTGAAATGGTTGATACGGAGTGCAAGTCACTCGATATGTCATATTAAGTTTCCCTTGATTGTGTTGCTTAAATAGTAAACCTGAGCTCTGCCGATGTAGGTAAGTGATAGGATCCACATGTGAGGCAGCATGGAAACTGCATAGAAACATGCATGCCTGCTGCCTTCATGCGCTGTTAAAGGACGCTGAAGATGAAGAAGTATAATTGAAAAATTACAGTACTAATACAAAAGGCTTTTGGTAGTATGCATAGCTCTGCTTTTTTTTTCTGCTTGTAGCCAGTGCAGCCCCTTGTGTTTGGGGGCTTTTGTGGGTGTTGAAACTTTTGTGACCATTTTAAGGTTTTCCTCAGTAAATACAAGGTCTTGAGAGTTGCTTTCTCTTTCAGTTACAAGTGAGGCTTTTGTATGAGCACATGATAGATGAGACTTGCTTTCAGGAAAACACTAAACATCACAGCTTAAGAGGAAATTGTATTTTCTTGACATAGAAAACCCAGTGGTCAGAAGCCTTAAAACTGGCATAGCAGCAGTATTAGAAGTTAATCTTTCCTGAATGTTAATAATAACATGGTGACACAGCTTACCTCCATTTCTGTGACAGATGGCATAAAGAAAGGATCTTCTAGGATGCAACTGCACCCTTCATGTTTTTTTTATGATATCATGGGTATTCTCAGGGTGTTGTATACATTAGGTGTGACTACCTGTAAGTACTGATGAAGAAAAGTATAATATGGGGAGAGAAAGTAATCTTTAAAAATGCACATCAATTACTTAACAGGGTTTTTCTACATCAGAAGCTTGCCATTGCTGCTTAACTCTGCCTCAGCCGTCTGCTAGGGCTTTTGTGAAAGAGAACTCTTAAATTGAGGTCTGCGGTAAGAGGCTGGTGAGGGAGCAAGAAGGGTAAAGCTCTGCTGAGTAAACTAATGTTAACAGTTATGAGTTACCTGCAAGATTCACAGTAGATTACACGGATTGTATTAAGCTGTGTTCAACAGTCCTTTCAGATACTTAAAGGAGCACTGTTAAGAACTAGCAGGAATGAAAATTCTTGAGAGAGTGTTTGCATGTGCAAGTATGCATATGTGTGTGAATGCATAGCCTGGATTACCATTGATAAGTAAATTTTGCCTAGCAGCCACCACGCAGGGACATTGGCTGTTTCCTGTTCTGTGTATAGGTGAAGTTGTGGCCATGGTTGGAAATTTTTTCTTTTCTTTTACCTCTTTTTTGCCATTACTCTCTTCTTGAATATGAAATATTTCCCCTGCTGTGCAGTTGCAACCATAAGGAGATCTTAGTTATCCTGTGATATTAACTACTACTTGAAGTGTGGACTCATTGTGGCTTGCTGGGTTTTCACCATTAATTTTTAATGGTTTTCTCTCATGCGCGTGTTTAAAATAAAACGTGGGAGGTGACTGGGTTTTCTAAGTGTGTAGAGGATGAATCTGTCATAAGGGAGGATTTAATGATTGCAGATTTAAAATCTAAATGTACCACAGCACCTTGTGTTGTGGTTTTCCATACTTGTTCAAAATGTTTGTTTTCACTTTTTTTTTAAAGAAAGTGTTGGAGCCACTAATTTTTCGTGTAATTTCTCAGACTCATAATAACTTGACTAACTGACTTTTCCTGACCCTGAAGGACTAACCTTTAAATTTAATCAAGTACACAAAGTGTCACACTTTATCACTTTTGCAGACTTTTCAGTGTTTAAGAAGCCAGCGTGCTGCTGTGTAGTTTGGGGTAAAACTCCAAATGCTCTCGCTAGTGAGCCATGGGACTCTAAGTGCTTGAACATGGGACAGTCTTATGTATAGCAAATCTAATGGTGTTTCCAGAAGGGTTTTGCTTGTCCAGGTTTGAGCACATGTAGTAACTCCTGAGTAACAGTGGGAGAAGTAGTGGAAACGTGTGTGTGTGTATATAAAATATATATATATATATATTTAATATATATATACACACATCCATTTCTTCTAGGGCATAGCATTTCTGTTACTATGTGATGCCCAAAACGTGGGGCAATGAATGAACTTGGCTGAGATGGGGCTGGCCCAGGATGGGACCTGAGCCCCAGTGTCCTGGGGCTGCCCCAGGAACCCTCTTGGACCCACTTGCCTTGGGTGGCTGCTGAGGGCTAAAGCATCTTGAAGCACCATCCGTTTTTGTCTTGGTAGCTCTTGTCTGGCAGCTTACAAAGGGATCAGAAGCCAGTGAACCGGTCTAGTCTGTCACCTCCTTGGTGGCAGCAAGTTGGGAAAACCAGGGAGGCTGTTCCTGGTAGCCTGACCTGGTAATTGCCTGTGGGTTACGCGTGACTGGGTTTTGCTGAAGTGCAAATTATTGGCAGTAAACTCTGTGAATAGCCAAGCATCAACTGCAGGTGCCTGTCTGTTCCCTGTAGGTAACTGTTCCCTCCTCCAAGGAGGATGCAGTAACTGCAGATAGAAAAGCTGATTGCTCTGATGAGAGGCCCAGAAGCTATTTTGAGGGCATGTCCCCCGTTTCCTCTCCCTGCCCATTTCCCATTTTAGCCACTATTAGTTTTTACCACTGCTAGTTTCTGTGGTGTCTCTCTTTTTTTGTGTTGTTTGTTTTTTTTGGGGGTATGTGTCCCCCTCCTCCCCCACTTTAACTGCAGCACAGTGCTAATGGTAAAACTGGTGATTGACAGTGTAAATGCTGGGAGCGTCTTCTTTCACAAGGCTGCTTGGGTTGCTTTGGGAAAGCCACATGAAATTTACTGCAGCTTCTGCACCTCTAAGGTGCAAGAAGCATTGGCAGCCTTTGAAATCCCATGTGTGTTACCTGTCTGGAGCAATCTGCTGGCTATAAAGAGAAACACCACTGTATGTTTGTGCATGGAAGAACCATCTGGTCTGACTTGAAGCTTCTCCCTTTACCACCTTAAGAAAAAAAAATTGCAGACTTGCTACAGCGGCAACTGTCCTGGCTAGGGACTGCCTGGCTGTTTGTTGAACTTGTTGATATTGGGTAAATTAGACAACACTAATAATGCAGTGATACATTGAGGTAATGATGTTGGATATAAATTCTGCTTCAAAATAATTGGAAAGCTCATTACATTAACGTGCAATGGTACCCCTTGAAAGTTTTCTAGGGGTATCTGACAGGGGCATGCCTGAACTGTGAGGACTGACTCTCCACATTACTGGTATTTGAGTTTTTAGTGCCCTTGGTAACTGGTTGGTAACAGGAGCTTGCTTGCAAGAGAGAGCTCTCAGTGAATGAGAAGGTCAGGTTGTTGCAAGAGATGAACGAGGAAGCAGCTAACGTAATCAGATGAGTAGCACTTATGAGCTCCTTTGTTTTTGTTTTAATCTACAGACATCATCAACAAAACCTTTCCCTCCTTGTATTCCCCTAACTACCTCATTTGCCCTGTAGCACCTTTAGTGTCTCGTCAGGCATCCTTGCAGGGTGGGATAGCTTGTCCCTGTACCCTCTCTGTCTTCCCTTCAGACCAGCTGAAAGCTTCCATCTTCAGTAAATCCAACATGAATTTTTACACAGTTGTCTGCAAATGCCTCAAGGACTTCTCTCTTGCCCATGCTGCTGTCCTCTGTTGAGGTTAGATGATAAACCAGTGGCATAGTGACTGTTGCATACCTTCTGAAACATTAATTTGCTGTTCGGTACTAGGTTGCCCATAAGCTGCCCAAGCATAAGAAGGTTTAAGCTTGTTGGAAACTCATGGTTAAAAATCTTTAAATAAGCTTTTGGAAATTAACCAGTTTAAATTAAACTTAATTTATTTCTTTATAGTTACATATATGTTAGGGAGTCGGGGAGAGATTAGGGCAAGTGCCAACAGACCTGTTGCTTGGTGCTCTCCCTGGTATTCTGCAAGCACTGTCACAACCCTTTTCTTCAAAGGGAGGAAAAAAATTGTCTTGGGATTACCATTTTTCTTGAGTTACAGATGTGTTTCAAAGCAAGCAATGTTAACCAATAACCTACATGTTTTATCCCTAAAAATACCTGTTTATCCTGTAAAATTCCTGTTGGCAATCACTGCCTAACTGCTGTCCATGTATTTACTGTTCCTCAGCTTCTAGGTGTCGTTTTCTGAATTTCTCCAGTACCATTCATTCAAGTTTCTCAAAATGGTTTACCAATGTAACATGAATTAGATCTTGTTTACTCAGGGAGTATTATCCTGGAAAGGCTGAGCATGTTTGTTTGTTTCTAAGCATTTAACTACCTTATATTTGAGAAACTCTGAGGCTGGCTGGATGTTGTGAAGGCAAGGCATGGCACCTTTTTCTGACTATGCTTTCCTGTGAGCTGACCCCACATGGCAATCGAGCGGGCTGCTGAGACAGTAGGATGTTACTCATCATTAATGAGAGAGGCAGAGTAAAGTAGCTTGTTTCTTTTGGGGACTGAGGGGTAGATTGAAAATTACTAGCAAGTTCCTGCTTCAAACAGGTTATAAGAGTATCAGATTATTAACAGCTAACCTGGATGTTTGTTTTACTTCTATTACCCTTAGTCACTAATGAAATTTGACTCATACATTCACATTAAACTCAATTGCATCTGTTATGCCTTCTGTTTGCTACTAAAATATTCTTCATAACAAGGAATTTATTAGAAATCCTGAAAGTATCCCATTCTTCTGTGTCCCCTCCCTGCCTTATTAACTTTTTCTACTTTCACAGACTTGTTTTCTTATTTAAACTTTGGCTTTGATTTGACTTTTCAATATTTGTACTAGAGAACCTCAAAATGGTTCTTGTCACACATGCCGCTGTGCCCTTCTGGGATTAATAGTTTGTTTTACAGAATTTTCCCCAAGATGCATCATTCTCTTTCAAGCAAAATTTGTTCTGATAAATGACTTGGTACTGGCAAAAGTGCAAAATGTGTGTACATTTATACTACGTAACTTCTCGTTATTCATCTTTGGGAAAGCAATATTGCTATGATGTGTAATTGCTATTACTAAATCTTCCCACCTCTAACTCCTTTGTATTCCTGTACTTTTGGCTGCTGCTTTTTCAGGCAGTGCATT
Source organism: Anhinga rufa (assembly GCA_013400875.1). Taxonomy (NCBI): domain Eukaryota; kingdom Metazoa; phylum Chordata; class Aves; order Suliformes; family Anhingidae; genus Anhinga; species Anhinga rufa. The sequence goes on along the minus strand of VZTV01092671.1, from coordinate 4,924 downwards.
ATGATTGTCACTCCAGTAGTCAGCTGCTTCTTGGAGTTCTTGGTGCTTTTTCAGAGCCTGGGGCTCGTACTGCAGTGTTGAAGTTGCAGTGCAGATCTCTAACTCTGAACCTCTGAACAAGCCCCACAATCTGCCATATGCTTGCCTTGGGTTAATTATTTTTGCACTTCTTCATGCGAGTATAGAAATTGTATTAACAAATTCAGTGTATAATGACACATGTAACTAGTATCATGTGCCCAGTTAGGTATTTACTGTGTCTGTTCCATATAAACATATAAACCCCTAAGTTTTAGAAATACTTGTAATAAGGGAAATGGTAGAAAACACATCTTATACCTAATCTTCCTAGAAATTATTTTATTGGGTTGGTGTTTGTGTCTTGATGGCAAGCTGTATTTTATGTAAATTTTTTTACTCCAGTGGACAAGGGCAGTGGAGCAGCGTTTGTACCTTGGAGCTCTGCATGGCTAATGTGCTTTGGTGTCAGGCGTCAGTGTTAAAAGCTGAAATATATGTACTCAGGTTTAGAGTTTGATGTGAAAACTTTCAGCTTTATTATCCCAGCAAAATATGCTCAAACTGTGTATGGGAAAAATAACTTCCTTTTAAAACAAGTGAGTGTGCTTGGTGTTGAGTTTCAGAGAATTCAGAAGTGCTTCAAGTCTGTTCTGATGGCCTGTGGTGTTTCTTTTTAATGTGTGTTAGTTAGGCTAAATTATTATGGTCCTTAGAGACCACCACAGATTAGCTGGAAGCGTGTTGAACAGATGGATTGCATTTTCGCTGGTTATATTTGTAATGTCAAGTGACAGGCCTTTAACACAGCACATTTCATATTCCCTGTTACTGCATAAACCACCACCCCAGGACAAATCTAAGATGAAATAAAATAGAAGTTGAGAGTAATTTGTCTGGATACTATTATAAACATGTAAAGTCACTTGCACGTGATTTGAAGAGAGAAGTTGAGGATAAATCAATAGGCTTTTTATTTTCAGCAAAGTAGGTAAATTAGTCAAAGGTGCTGCTGGTAATAAAAGCAGGAGAACGCAATGCTCCACAATTGGATTTTCTTCTCTCTGGGTCAAATCAATACTGCCACTAGGCACAACCATAGAGCTGTATGTTGTATTAACATAAGTGATTAATCTTGGAGTCAGTGAAACTAGGGAAGGAAATCTGTGGCTACATAGCCATTGAATGTCTCATTTCATATTTTAGAAGTAAATGTACAATTTGTATTTAGTTTGATTAAAAAAATTTCCTCTGCAACCAATGTATGTGTGTGTGGCAGCTTTGCCGTTATTTATTCCACTGGGCTAGAAGTAAAACTAATTGTGTCCTAAAATACTTTTTACATATATAAGTACCTTTATTTAAATACACAAAATTGTTGTTATGCAATGTAAACAATGTGCACTGTAAACAATTTGAATTGATCTTAAAGCAAATGTTTTTATCAGGGCTTGCCTTGCTTGCCTTGCCCTCCGATGTCTGGAGTGATTAGGTTCTCTGCCAGCCTAGAGCAGTTGATTTAACCAGCTCATAAAGCAGTGAGAGCACACACAATGGATCACATTATAACCATGGAATCTTACTTTCATTCCCTTCCTCCGCTGCTTGTTACTATTTTTTCATCAGCCTACTGATGCCTTGCATATATATACACAAGCTCTTTGTTCCAGGGATGCCTCACTTTGTATTTGTACAGCTTGCAGCAGATGAGGTTTTGCTCCTGACTTTGACCCCTGCACTACTCTAATACAAGTAACAAAACCTGAACCGTACAGTGAATTGGGTGCATCATTCTGCTTGGGTCCTTTCTAGTTTTTTTTTTTAATATGATACTCTTATGTGCCATCCAAATTGCATGTGTGGTTTTTTTCTTTTAATAAAACCCGATCTTATATGGTATACTTCTACATTGGGTGTATTTCTGTCATTTGGTGGGTTATCTGTACTCTGCACAAGCTGAACATGGCTGAGACTAGGTATGATTCCTTCACAACCTCTCCCACTGAGATTCCAGTCTACCATTGTCAGAACTGATTATTTTCAGCAGATGAGGCAAGTTATTTTAGTGGCTTTTGGGTTTCCACTTGAAGGGTCTTTAGAAGCATGCTTTGTAATTTGCTGGTTTTCAGGGAAAAAAAAAATCCCTTTAAAGACAGTTAATCCTCTAGTCTGTCACATAACGAATACAATTGCTGCAGAGATGAACAAAGTTCTTAATCAAATTTTGTCATGTATATAATGTTGTCAGGGAAACAGTGACTACTGAGTCACACACACTGTCATCAGGTGTGCCTGCTTGGTAAGGTGTACATGGAAAACATCTCAATAGAAGATCTGTTTGCGTTTTACTTCCTTGTCATTCCCTTGCAACAACTTGTTTCATCTTGTCTAATCTTTTGTGGGACCCTGTCATACAGTTTACAGAATCTTGCTATTATTTCCCTGACACCATTAATAACTCCTCAAATAATTATAGCAAAATTAAAAAAAAAAACAAACCATGTAAAAACCCCAGTGTGTGTATCTATTGGAAGACAATTTTTTTCTTTTCCTTGTAGGCTGCAGAATAACTTGTTCTCATTATTATATTAAAAACAAAACTGGAAACTTTGAAAAACCATATTTAAAAAAAACAACCCTTGTGTCTCAATTTGCTGTTTTAAAATATGATTCCAGAAAAGCTTCAGTTCAGTTGTTCCTTGGACCTGGAGTGCACCTTGACCAGGAAACACAGCTCCCAGCCTGTCTTTGTGGTAGAAT